>JAAGAY010145425.1:0-29079 GCA_011801015.1 Ardeotis arabs | reverse complement strand
GGAGGGCCACAAAGATGATAAGAGGGCTGGAGCACATCTCCTATGAAGAAAGGCTGAGAGAGTTGGGGCTGTTCAGCCTGGAGAAGAGGAGGCTCCGGGGAGACCTGATAGCAGTCTTCCAGTACCTCAAGGGGGCCTACAGGAAAGACGGGGAGAGACTGTTCAGTAGGGCCTGTTGTGATAGGACGAGGGGTAATGGTTTTAAAATAGAGGGGGGTAGATTTAGATTGGATATTAGGAAAAAATTTTTCGCGATGAGGCTTGTAGAACACTGGAACAGGTTGCCCAGAGAGGTGGTGGATGCCCCATCCCTGGAAACATTCAAGGCCAGGTTGGATGGGGCTCTAAGCAACCTGATCTAGCGGGGGATGTCCCTGCTCCTTGCAGGGGGGTTGGACTAGATGACCTTTGAAGGTCCCTTCCAACCCTAACCATTCTATGATTCTATGATTCTATGAAATAAAGGAGTGATTCTAGAAGGTCTTCCCTTCCCGGTTGAATACGGTGCTGATCTACACAGCCTTACTCCTCCTCAAACTCATCATCTAGCACAGCGGCTCCTCAAGACTTTGCTGCCAAATATTAAGTTTCAAAAATGGAGATGAATCACAAGTCATTGCACAAAATAATCTGTACCCTAGTGCTTAAGACCTCTATTAAGAAAAGTAAGCATGGGTTTGTGTATTTGTGTGATCTGCCCTGCAGCAGTGACCCCTGGAAGCCCTGTAGCGCTAGGTCAGACGTATGCCTGCCAGAAAGCTATTGAGTGCTCTCTAAGGCACTGGGCTTGAACTCAGAAAAAGTCCTTGCCTGGACTCAGTCCAGTGTGTTAATTTATGAACTGAAAAGGGTCTGGGAATCCACTGCATAAATCCCAGGCTAGTAGTAGAATATGCATATGTAAAAGTTACACACATAATGAACTTTAACAATGCAGTACATGAAAAATAGTTTATTTAATATACAAAATTCGGATAGCATTGTAACTTAATTAATCCCATGTGATTTTCTTATACTCAGCCGTGGATTTCCCCTTTACTCCTGTTGAATTCAGTGGTAGGAATGTGCCCTTACTGCTTTCGCATTCTTCTGCAGCCTACATGGCTCCACTGCAACAGACGTGCTTAGATTGGCAAGAAGCTAATCAGCACCTCTTCCACAGACACGAAAACAGTATGTTTTCTTTATGTTGTCTTTACCCCGCTGTCCCATGCCCCCAAAAGCAGCTGCTGCAGTCAGTGTAGGTAATTTTCCTCAGCATTATAACTGATGATGTTCAGCACTTTGTCAGGCAGAGATGCCAGGGACAAGCATCCTCAGTTTCCCTGCCAACATTTTGTCATCCTGCTTCTTTCACTATGTTATCCTCTCCAGATGTCAGGTTACCTCACAACACCCCAGAAGGTTCTTGGATTTACAAATCTATGGAAGCTTTGATGATTTCCAGAAAATAAAAGGCAATATGTTGCACTTCTGGAGATGTATGTCACAATTCATAGGCTAATCTGGTATATTAATATCCTTAACAATATGTAATAAATAAAATTAGATAATTGGGTGTCACAAACCAGAAAACAGACTGCGCTGCCATTGTTTAACTGCAGCAACACCACAGCAGAATGGGAGATAAGGAGAACTCTGATACAAAATTCAGCTTGTGTTAAGGGTAGTAGGGGATGAAAATTCCTTTCTGCCAGTGGCCTGATTTGTTGATGCAGTATCTGGACATTTAGAGGTTTGAAATTATTACTTGTAAGAGTGCAGATAAAAAGAGTCCATCTCTGAATTGGTATGAGGCTCAGAAAGATCAACATCGCAGGCGTCCTGGAGAAGAACAGTAAGTGCATCTGAAACAGTGCCTGGTAAAAACAACATCAGTAACAGAAAGCAGTGACCTGGTAACTGTGTAAGACTTAAGACAAAGTAGCGTGATGAAATACTATGGAACAGTTTTAATGGATGCTGAAGAAGTTGATTCTAAAAAGGAAAAAACCGTTGCAGAAAAAAAAAGAAACTGAAGCAGCATGGAGACTTAATGATGTGTTTGCTGATAGTTATTTTTGTAAAAAATAATATGAAACATCAGTCTAATATCTGGTTACATTTAAAGACAAATAAACTACTGGAAGATCTCAAGGACAGAAAAATGCAATGAAACACAATATTTGCTGTGCAAAGCAAAACCTGATTGCAGGCTGTACTTGGGTTAAGCTGTGGATTTTTTTGTTTTCTATTGGAAGATTTGCATTGCTTTGAGGACAATCTACCAGTGGGAAATCAGAGGGAGTCTGGAATTAAAAGTTCCACATAATAAAGGCAGGCTAAGAAATGTTCGACTTAATTTTTACTAGAAAAGCATCCCTAGTAGCATTATAAAAGTATTTATTTTTTTTTTAAATAAAGACGATGTCACCTTGTGAAAGATAAGAAAGCTTACACTGTGCATGTTTCTGACACAAATTGCATTCCAGAAGAATATTCTTCATAAGATTATTAAGAATAAATGAAGAAATTATGAAGTATGATTTCACTGTGACTACAGGAAGTGGTTGGAATCAGCAGGACTATCAAAAGAGACAGCTTAGATTAAGCAGAAGCATGGGATGGCTCATGGCCTTGGATACTGAATCACACTCAAGGGTTACATTTTCATTTTTTTTATATCTAACAGCAGTGTGTTTGCTTCTCAAATCCTATTTATATTTCTAGTATTTCAAACTATATCTACTGGGATTAAAATACAGCCTGTGGGATCCCCAGTTGTGGCTGTTTGGATAAAAGGCAGATTTGGTGTGTATTAAGCTTAACTGCACCAGTGTCTCACTTCACCCCAGCTGACGTGCGGGGCTGAGACACCTCCCTGGTCAGAGGCAGGGTGTATATGCTCAGCCACAGCCCTGCAAGCCATACAGGTTTCAGGGCAGGGCTGCCTTGCATTTTGCCAATTCAGAGTATCCTGCCTTTACTTGCATCTGCAGTCACTCTGCCCTAAGCACACAGAGATGCAGTCAAGCGTGCACAGGAATTTGGAGAGTGCTGAGACACCCTGCTGCTGATAGATAGAGATTAGGTGCAAAGCACTCTGGAAAATGCCACGACATGCTTGTCTGCAAGTTCAAGTGTCTAAAAATCCTAGCAATCTGGGCCTTTGAAGTGTATTCAGAGAGGCTGATTTTGGTGCCCTTCAGAAAGTGATGGTGAATGCGTAAGAGAGGTTCTCACTCCGAGCCACCCCTGAGGGACGTCTGGCTGCCTGCTCTCAGACAACGGATGTAGCAAGAGAAGAGGATCAAACGCCTGGAGCACTTACTTTGGACCTGGTTTCCATTTCATGCTCCATCCCAGACTCCCGTAAAGCATGATGCTACTTCCCATAATATCTGTCATTAAATTTGTATCATCGCTGGAGTTGCTCATTAAATAGCATTCTTTTCCTGAATTATTATGATTTATAGGCTGAAATTTCCCTCCAGATCTTGTATCATTTCGTACACCACTGTGTAAGAGTGTACTTCTGGAAGTAGTAGCAGATTCACACATGGGCATGATCCTATTCAGCTTTATTTTAAAATATTTTGGGGTTCCTGACCTCCTCTTTGTTGGCTTTGGGCTATTACCCATCTTTTATTTTGCTGAGGATAGTTTATGAGCTTCTGCGGCTGATCATACAGAACCCCTATTTGAGAATGTTTCATTCTTGAGTTGCTTACGCAGTGCATTGCAAATCTGAGAAAGTCTTCAAAAAGGGGAGTGTCCTGCTATTTTTAGGGGTGGCCATGTCCTAGCTGGTGATCTTATGTTCAATTTTTATGTTGTTTTCAATGACCACCACACTTTATCTCTTTAGAGCAGCATAAATAATGTTCTGCCTTGCTACCTGCTGGAGTTTATTGCACAGAATATGCTTTGACTTCTGGTGTAGCAGTTTTTCAGCTCCTTTTTTTATATTTTGAAAAAATCTGAAATTTCACATTTTTGATAGAACCTAACCCTGTGAAGCCTTTAGCAATGGATGTAGAGGTTCCGTGTAATTTACAGTCAGGAAGTTAAAGGATAAAATATCTCATTTGTGGTTATGCAAAGTTAAAACTGGGCTTTAACATCAGAAATATTTGCCAAGCCTAAGAAAAACAATAAAGTCATAGGGTTTGGCTTGTCAGCAAGGGTCCTACTAACTCTTCATCACACAAGTAGCCGTTTTTAAGTCCGGGAATATCACTGAGGTCAGCATACAAACAAGATAGCCACCCCTAATAAGTGTTTATTAGAGGTATAAACAATTTAGCCTCACAACACCATGATTAATTAACTCTCAGTCAATGACATAAGCTTTTGCGCTGATACACCTCCTTCCATCACAACAAAAATAAAACCACATCTGTAGACATCTTTCATTTGCTGTTTTTTTTTTCTCAGGAAAATGGATTATCCCTTGATTCAATTTCAGCCCTATGGGAAAACATGAACTTATGTTCAAAGATGTTACTAAAAGCCTTGGAATTCTTCTTTCCTGTTTTGTATGAATAACTAATTGAATGGGAAAAAACCCAACAGTCCTTCGGTATATAATATATCTAGCAATGGCTGTGTCAGCAGTGGGCATTTTTTTTTCCTGAAGAGAATAGCAGATATACCCTGAGAACATATAATCAGGAAAGCCTTGGAAAAGAGTGACATCAAACAGCTCATTCCAAGAAAGAAAGAACAAGCAAGTTTAGCACAAACATGTATTGTGTATATTTGATAACAGAAGGAAAAATTTTCCTTCACAGTATAGGGAAAAAATACGTATTTCCCATATTTAGTAACAATTTAAAGAGAACATTGTTGAAAAATTCATTTTAAGAAAGTCTCAGTAGATAAAAGCCACCATAAATGCAAGAGCACTGGTCTGTAAAATTTAAGGTTGTCTTTCCAAGAGGAAAAATGCAGTTTCAGTTTAATAAGTTGTGCTTCTCATGGGACAGGTCAAAATAATTTAAATTACCTATTGTCTTCTCCATAATGTAGCTTTAAAAGGAATACACCGCTATATTGTCTGCATACTCGTAAAAATTGCAAAGAACCAAATTTTCAGCAGATGTTAATTAATTTTGACTCAAAAGGGAAGAGATTTTTTCCTTGATGGGTAAACTAACAAATATTCAATGGAGAAATATTTAACCAGATGGTGGTCTCCAGCTGGTGGGGTTACTGAAGCACTTTTTCATTTGTAAGTTTTCATGCTTGTCAGTTTAAAACTGTGAGATTAGAGCTAAGAAAATGTGCAGACTGAATGGATATTGAAAGGAAAACTGAATTGAAAGATGAAAGCATTTTTTTTTTTGGTCAGACATAAAATTATTCTGCATAGGCATAAAATTCTTCTGACAAGCCTTGAAACTGATCAAAAGAATAGAACAAAGTAGTTCATATTAACACTAAACTACTGCGTAAAAAATTTTATCTGGTCTGGAAACAGTGAACATACTGACAGAATGACATCTTACATGCCAAATCAAGGATATAAAAAATATTGAATACTTGATTTCTTCCTAATACACATACTTTCTATACTCATCATTTCTTCCTACCTGTAGGCTAGGGGCAAAACAGTGGGTTTGACTAGGCATCCTCTGCAGGGGTAGTGATCAAGCGCAGGGCTGTCCAGCAGGCACATCCCAACAGCCTGGGCCACCATCTGTGAGATCTACCTGTCCTTCATGGTGTCGTCCGCAACTTTTGTTCACTTCTCACACTGTTATTTGTTGTATTAGGCAATTTCTCATGTCATGCCAAGTACTTCTCCACATCCTACTCATTTCACTTAACCTTGGGCCAGAATCTAGTCAGCAGCTCAGTCATTCACCTGCAGCCCTAACACAAAGTTTCACATTTGCAATCTTTATCTGTGTTGTTCTGTTGCATATTAGGTTACAAAATGGGTATATGAAAGTAAAATTATTCGCAAAGAAATTTTGTTGGTAAAAATTCCTCTCTCCTTTTAAAAGTCTTATCTTGAACACCTCACAAACCAACTGTCTTTTCAACTGATCTGTGCTTGGTTTTAATGTCTTAATGAGAAAAAAAAAAAAGATAGAACATTAATACTAGATGCATGCCAGAGCTGTACTCAGTATGGATAGCAGTACAGCATCTTCCATTCATGCTTATCAGTTGTAGACTTGAATTTAAGATCTTAACTGTAAAGAAGGGCTTTATATGCCTGCTCATGAGAGAATAAAGCTACATAAACACATTAAAGAACACAATATGAAACAAAACAACAATAACAAAAAAAACACAAGAGTTTTGATTGATATCAATGACAACAACCCTACTAAACTGAATATGGTTGGGAACTAAATAATACTGGTAAGGACTCAGCTAGTTTTAAATATTTGAAAGCTGTCTGAGCTAAGCTTGTCACATTAGCTCCCTTAGTCATCACTCTCTTAATACAACACATCAAAACCCAGAAGAACTATTTAAGAGAAGTAAGATACATTGCCATCAAAAAGAAGTCTACCTCTCTTTGTAAACTGTACTGATATCCAGTTTGAATTGATTGAACTACATGCATAACTTTTAGATAGCCAGATAAACTAATTCAGGCCTGTTTGACATCCTTCAGGTTTTACCAAAACTCTGGGCTATGAACCTTGACTTCAAATCTTTGTTACACAAGCAACTTTGCTTTCAAATGCAAAGCTGAAGAAGTCTGAACACTTGGTGTGGTCATCATTTGAATAATTATATTACACATATGAGTTACACATTAAAAAAAATATAAGAGAAGAAATACCATATTACAAAATGCCAAATTTAGAGTTAACACAAATATTTTCCTTTACATTAAAAAACTTAAGAAATTGTTAGGCACACATCTGAACACAAAAGTTACAGCAGATGCTTTAACATTTTGAGAGAGAAATGAGCAAGTAGGAAGTCATGCCCTAGAATGAAAAATTTGGGGCTCATTAACAATGCAAAAATAGAAATTTGCACAGCACTATTATTTCTTCCATAGTTTGATGTAAAAGTTAATAAAAATTGCTGTTCAGAAGTCCCCATATTTGGTGGTTAGAACCTTCAGCAAACCCTGGTCACTGACAAGAAAAGATACTGTTGAAATATAGACACGGAGAAAACATTGTCATATTGGTAGTACCTGGGAACAAAAGGTAGTTATCATCACAGAAGTTTGAAATGAGTTTGTTTTAATCTACTTTTAGGTAAACAAGTTACTGCAGCTTCAAACACTTCAGAGGCTCTCCTTTTCCTAGCTGTCATCTGTAACTGTGAAACAATGCTGCCTTCTCATCCTCTCATACAGTCCTCAGTCATTATTCATTCTTTTCTTACTGTAATCTACATGGTGAAGTTTTGCTTATCTCTGTAATCATAGTATGGAAACCCTTTTCTGATTTCTTTTGCAGAAGGTTTGTCAGATAAAATTACATGGTACCATATGCAGTCCCCCATTCACAACAACAATCAGCTGAATAAAGGCTTCTCCTGCGTGCAAGGCAATAGCATTAGACTACTCCATGGTGGGTAATATCTGTAAATATATTCCATTAGGAAGACATTTCCTGCAGTTGAAATTGCCGGTTTACCATAGTTAAATAAATCCTTATGCCTATGAAGTGCAGATGACCTCCCTTGCCAGACCTCTAATGACAGGGCGAAAAAGAACATGAAGTGCACCATGCAAATTACCACATTGTACTACCATATTTGCTGTTTGACAAATTTCAACCACTTTGAAATAATTCTCCTCTCTCTCATGGCTGACGGTAAAGAACAGCCAACTCATACGGTATTGTTTGGCTTTAAGGCTTTTGACTGTTGCAGTGAAATTCCCATACACAAGGCACGGAAATGTGGGATAGAGGAAATCAGCACAAGTTGCACGTGTATTTGAAAAGCAATTCTCAAAGCCACTAGCAATGACTTCTCCTTGTGCTGGGTTTGGTTAGTACATTCCTGAAATACTTGGAACAGAATAGAATATGTATCTGTAAATTTGGTGGTTTACACCAAGCCGAGATGCTGGCAAACATACTAAAGCAATTAGACATGTGGCCAGGGAGAAGAGTAGTGGATTAAGATGCAGAAGGTCATTGGGGTTTAAAAAACAAATAAGTAACAAACACGATTCTGATATTAAAAAAAAGAACAACAAAACAACCAAAAAACCAAACCAGATGTAATTCTGTGATTCATTAAAAAATATGGAGTAGTAAGACATACAGGATAATTATTCTTTTGAAATTAGCATGGGAAAGGCCTCAGTTGAAATAGTGTGTCCTATTTTTGGCAGAAGGTTTTTAGCAAATGTACAGGCAAACTGGAAAATCTAAGGGAAAACAGCAAGAATGACAAGGAAAAAAAATACAATGTATGAGAAAATCAGGAAGGAATTAGATTTGTTCTATGTAGAGAAAAGGACAAGCTGGGGGCAGTTGGAAGGGGAAAGAGAAAGGAAAAATACAATAATGGTACTGTAAAGAAGGTGACAACCAATTCTACTGGCCATCAGAGCTGTAGGCTGGATTTAGGAAATCACTTTGTAATCCTCCAGGGTCTTAAACCCTGTAACAGGCAATCTGCAGAGATCATGGAATCCATTTCATTTCAGGAGGTAGCAAAGATCTACCTAGCCCTTACTTAGTGTAACAGGCAGACATGAGGCAAATCTATTTACAGTTTTGTTTTTTACCCTAAAAGCAAAAGGTACCAGATAAATATGCTAATAACACACTTTAAAATACATATGCTTTGGATGTGCCAAGAGGACTCTTTAATGTATTTGAATTTTTCATTGTTCTAAAACCCCTGGAACATATATGGTTATTGTAACATCAAACTTTCTGTCCCTGCCCACCTGTCAAAGACTGTGGACTATGCTACTATCTCAGCTATACCAGTAGCATACGAGTTTCTGCTTCTCGTGCTCTTCCTCTCGCTATTCCTTCTCAATGGCCTTTTGCTTGGTGCATCCTTATGTGCAAGACTTTCTGATTACAAAAGCAGCAGAGAAATGACAAAGTAGCCAAGGGATAGAGTTATGCCACATGGACCACAGTGGCCTGTCATCCAAGATGAAGTCAGCTTCAGGGAATGTAGTTTAAGCTGGACTGTGAAACTACCCTCTGACTTTCCATTCCTTATGAGTGCAACCACAGAGCTGATCATGCAGCACCAGGATTCAATTGGTACAGAAGTGATGTTGTAGTTCTACAAAAGCCCTGTTCACCTCCCCTCACCATGTGCAGCTGCTCATGGCCTTTGTCATGATGCCAGTTTTCTAATTTGTTTCATTTCATTTCATTGTCCTCAATGGCATTTCACCTCATTTAAATCTTTAAACATAGCCAAAATATTTTTTTTTCAGTGTCAGTGTTGACAACTTGTTGCAGATGGGAGTGACGCACTTCACTTGTAAAAGAGAAGGAACAATGTACTTTATTGATATAGAACTGTGATTTGTCAAAGTTTGATAGTAAATGGTAAATAAGGCAGTGATTTAACAAGATTCGATGGCAAGGTACACTGGATTATTTACTGCACAGAGGACAGGGTCAGACAAAACTGTCAGGAAGACCCTCCTGTTGAGTCATGAGACTCAGAAAGGAGCCCCTTGCTTTCTAAACTTCTTCTCAGAGAGGAGTGTAGGTGCAGCTGGATCCAATCCTAGTCCCAGGCTTGACCAATGGTTTATGTCTAAAGGATTATATGTGCACAATCAATCCTTTATATCACTTAGCTAAGATTTCAAAGTTTATCATGCTGTTAGTCACTTACTGAGAATATGTTATGGCAAGGTGTCCCTACTCAAGGGGAGATCCCGACATACCGCCCACTGCCATGTGGGAGAGCTCAAAGGGCTCTTGGGCTGCTCACTGTTTATGGAGCAAGATAATTGACTAATAGTCTTATTTGCACACTGCCTGTAGATGTTAATTTCTGTCAAATTTGGCTTGAGTTGGACATTAAATAGCGTGGTGGTTAGGCGGGTGCATCACATTCCGTTGGCTAATGTGTTGTTATTTGAACACTTTGAGTCAGACACCGCCATTACCATCAGGACCACACATCTATCGCTGATGGTTATCACTTGAGTAGGGCTACAGGAAAAGTGGTCAGGTTGGGGGCAGCTGGACCGTCACACTCCACCCTGTGACTACAGCAAATTTATCTTACCCTCACAGAGTGGTGGTACGGCCACCTCTTGCCTCTGTGCCATAAATAGCATATTGATAGTTTGTGCACTTACAGATCCATGGCAAGTAGATAGTGAAGTATTGCTATTTGCTATGTACTGGTTTGCATGTTTTGGATGGTTGAAGTTGGATTATGTGTTTTATTATGTACCAAACCTTCATATATAGTATGATTATAAGCAATAGACATATTAAAGTTAGGGTCAACAAAATCACAACTGGGTGAAGCATAAGGTTAAACACTCCCATTGCTGTTGGTGACCATCTGAGAAGTTTCCCACCAATGATGTTCTCCATCCTTCTCCACTCTTTCCAAGACAAGGTGTATATCTTCTGTATCATGATGAACAGTGATTGGAGTTTTGGGTCTGGTGTTTCGAATGTATTTTAGCAGTTGACACAGGACATCGTGTTGTAATAGTTTCTTCACCAATGTAAGATTCAGTTCGATGAGGGTAGGCAATAAATCTTGACTCAATGTATGATTAGAGTGTAACAATTGATAAGATGTAATAGGAGCTGAATAATTAAAGTCACATCCCATAATTTTAGTAAAGTTACAAACACAAATATTTGAGCCACTATTTGTATCTACAGTAATGTTGTCTATAAATATAAGAAGGTTCTCATACAAACACCTCTTAGTTAGGGATTGAGATAGTAACATGAACATGGTATTTCCGTTTGCCATCCTGCAGAGTGCTGTAAGAGAAAAACAGAGACTTGTTTCTGGGGTGAGAGTCCGAATATCACGGCCTCTCTTGAACTTTATGTGAATTTTCCATTTGTAGACTAATGAATTATTAAGCCTAGTGAGGAAAATATTGAATTACTTAATTTCTATTTTGTATTGTGAAATTAATGTTAATTAGATATATGTGCTCTAAATGCATGTCCCTCATGCTTTTTACTTAACAGCTTTATACAAAAAATAATTAATGAGACATTGATTTAATTGAGTGTTAAATACAGACATTATTTTTTCTACTACTGCTGCCTTAGTATAGCCAACCTGGGAAGATGCAAATCTACTTTGATTTCCAAGCTGATAATTAAAAGCTACATTTCATCCAAGATCAGAAATTGGCAGGATTCGGTACTGTAATTACACAAAGGTGTAAAGATACTAAACTCTGCAGGAGAACCACGGGAAAGAATACACCATCCCTACATTTCAGAGTAAAACTATTTATTTTTAATTGTAAGACTAAGTAAAGATTGATTTTCCTTTCTCTCCACTGATTTTTTGTTTTGTTTTTTTTTTTTCTGCTCGCTCTGAGTGCAGTCTCACTAACTGATTAAATATTCAGCTCAAGGGACACAAACATCTGGAGAGGAGAATGGAAATGAACTGTGAAGAAGACAGAGAGATTTCCTTCCCCTGCTGAAGAAAATTCCCTTTTTAGAAGTGCCCGAGGAGGTTTACATTTACATCCATTCTGCCTACCCTCTCCCAGACCATGCCTGTAAATGAACTGTTTGTGTCTCTGTCTTCTAAGTACTGGGGCAGAAAACTCCATTTGAGGTGTGTGAAAAAGGGGCAAATGGATGGAAGCTCAAAAGAAGGAAGGGTAATGGTTTTAAAATAGAAGGAGGTAGATTCAGACTTGATATAAGGAAGAATTTTTTTACAATGAGGGTGGTGGAACAGTGGAACATGTTGCCCAGAGAGGTGGTAAATGTCTCATTCCTGGAAACATTCAAGGCCAGGTTGGACGGGGCTCTGAGCAACCTGATCTAGTTGGAGATGTCCCTGCTCCTTGCAGAGGAGTTGGACTAGATGACTTTTAAGGGTCCAGTCCAACCTTAACTATTCTATGATTCTATTCTATGATTCTATGAATCAGCAAAATAGCCATCTAAAATTACAATAAGCAGGTAAAGCGCTTATCAATGATAATCAATAAATAAATTTTAATGTATCGACTCATATTCACCAGTTTATTTAAGTGGTCTACCACTAATTAGTGATAAGCATTGATAAAGAGATTGTATTTCCTTTTCTCTTTAGCACGTGCTTCAGTCACTGGGCTCATCCAGTAACTGTGAGACTGAGAGAAACTTGTATGGAAATGAGCTGGCAGAAATTATACACATATACCAATATCATCTCCCCACAAGCAGTATTGCTTTTAGTTTATACAAGCAGTACTACTCTCAGGCTAAGGATGTCCTTGCACTGTGCATGAAGATGATGTGGCATGCATGAATATAGCCTGTTGCCAGGGATTTTTGCACAGTCAGTCTAAGCCCATTGGGATGCTAGCCTATGCTAAAACTTGTGCTGTCATACGTTGCCTGGGTTTATTTGATTAAAGCTAGTATAAATTGCAACCACATCTTCATTTGCTGTGTAGACGTGGCCTTCAGAGCAGATACATATGGTCTAATTTTGGTCCTCTAATAAATAGATACCTACTGTAAAATAATTATATGTCTAGTGTCAACTTTACAGATTATAAAACGTCCTGAAGTTTAGCAAAGACAGAATCTGTCTTTTGGACGGAATAACATCAGGCAACAGTGCAGGGTTCAGATGGAAAAGAGAGGGGAAAAAAATAATATCTCTCTTCTCAAGAGAGAAAAGGAAATTATGTGAACGTTCAAAGAAGGTAGGCTAATCTACATATCTAAGCAGACCGTTTGTTGGGGATTTATGAACTGCTGATTTTGAAAGACAACTGAATAATCTGTGATGTTGATTTACTCAGATATATATGTTACAACTTAAAATTAATTTGTGCAGTAATATTTTTACTGTACCATCTCACTGAAAAATAACCATATATAAATAATATATAAATATCATCAGGGAAAAAGAACAGCCTGGCTGAACAGGGAGCTTTTGCTGGGACTCAGGAAAAAAAAAGAAGAATTTACCACTTTTGGAAGACAGGGCAGACAACTCAAGAAGAGTATAAGGAGCTTGTTAGGTCATGCAGAGAGAAAATTAGAAAGGTAAAAGCCCAGCTTGAACTCAATCTGGCCACTGTTGTAAAAGATAACAAAAACTTTTTTTACAAATACATTAACAACAAAAAGAGAGCCAAGGAGAATCTCCATCCTTTATTGGATGCAGGGGGAGAACATTGTCACCAAGGATGAGCAAAAGGCTGAGGTACTTAATGTATTAGTTGCCTCAGTCTTTAATAGTCAGATCAGTTACCCCCTGGGTATTCAGCCCCTTGAGCTGGAAGACAGGGATGGAGAGCAAAATAAACCCCCCATAATCCAGGTGGAAGCAGTTAACGACCTGCTACGCCACCTGGACACACACAAGTCTATGGGGCCAGATGCGATCCACCCAAGGGTACTGAGGGAACTGGCAGGGGAGCTTGTCAAGCCACTTTCCATCATGTATCAGAAGTCCTGGTTAACAGGGGAGGTCCTAGATGACTGGAGGGTTGCCAATGTGACACCCATCTACAAGAAGGGCTGGAAGGAGGATCTGGAGAACTACAGGCCTGTCAGCCTGACCTCAGTGCCGGTGAAGATTATAGAGCAGTTCATTCTGAGGGCGCTCACCAGGCACGTGCAGGACAACCAGGGGATCAGGCCCAGCCAGCATGGGTTCATGAAAGGCAAGTCCTGCTTGATCAACTTGATCTCCTTCTATGACCAGGTGACCCACCTAGTGGATGATGGAAAGGCTATGGATGTTATCTACCTGGACTTTAGCAAAGCCGTTGACACTGTGTCCTACAGCATTTTCCTACAGAAGCTGGCAGCTCATAGCTTAGATAGGTGTACTTTTCACTGCATTAAAAACTGACTGGGTGGCCAAGCCCAGAGAGTTGTGCTGAACAGATTTAAATCCAGTTGGCAGCAGGTCACAAGCAGTGTTGCCCAGGTTTCAGTTTCGGGTCCAGTCTTGTTTAATATCTTTATCAACTATCTGGATGATGGGATTGAGTGCTCCCTTAGTAAGTTTGCAGATGACACCAAATTGGGTGGGATTGTTGATCTGCTCGAGGGTAGGAAGGCTCTGCAGAGGGATCTGGACAGGCTGGACCCATGGGCCAAGGTGAATTGTATGAGGTTCAACAAGGCCTAGTGCCAGGTCCTGCACTTTGGTCAGAACAACTCCATGCAATGCTACAGGCTTGGGGAAGGGTAGCTGGAAAGCTGCTCAGCAGAAAGGGACCTGGGGCTGCTGGTAGCCAGCCAGCTGAACATGAGCCAGCAGCGTGCCCAGGTGGCCAAGAAGGCCAACGGCATTCTGGCTTGCATCAGGAACAGTGTGGCCAGTGGGAGTAGGAAGTGATTGTGCCCCTGTACTCAACACTAGTGAGGCCACACCTCGAATACTGTGTGCAGTTTTGGGCCCCTCAGTACAAGACGGACATTGAGTTGCTGGAGCGTGTCCAGAGAAGGGCAATGAAGCTGGTGAGGGCTCTGGAGCACAAATCTTATGAGGAGTGGCTGAGGGAACTGGGATTGTTTAGTCTGGAGAAGAGGAGGCTGAGGGGAGACCTCATTCTACAACTATCTGAAAGGAGGTTGTAGGGAGGTGGGTGTTGGTCTCTTCTCAGAAACAACTTGTGATAGGATGAGAGGAAATGGCCTCAAGTTGTGGCAGGAGAGGTTTAGATTGAATATTAGGAAAAATTTCTTTACTGAAAGAGTGGTCAGGCACTGGAACAGGTTACCCAGTGAAGTGATGAAGTCACCATCCCTGGAGGTGTTAAAAAAATGTGTAGACGTGGCACTTTGGAATGTGGTTTAGTAGGCATGGTGGTTTTGGGTTTACGTTTGGTCGTGATCTTATAGGTCTTTTCCAACCTTAATGATTCTATGATTCTATGACAAATAATCAGTTACATAATTAAACTGGCATAAACCTGTTCTGCCTCAGTTACTCATGACATTCTCTTCTGTGAAGCATTACACACTGGGTGAATAGTCCTCAGTAGTTCAGAAGTGGGGCAGGGTAGTCTGATTATTTTTCCTTAGTGACTCATGCTAAAATAAATCTGTATTAATAAATGGTGCACAATAAAAAAAAATGTGGTTTTGAAAAATATTTTAAAATAGTTGCTTCTAAGGGGGCTGGAAAAGACATCTGAATAATCCAGTTTTTACCAAGGCACATGATCTATTCTGAACGTTTTAATAAGGACTTGGCTTTGTTTGATTTACGTAAATCAAATGTACATTAAGGTAAATGAAATGTCAACTGTGTCATGAAGTGATTATTTCTATAGCATTGCTTTCTCAAAGGTTGCTGACACAGCTCCAAGGTGGCCAACTGAAAGTTTAGAACAAAATAATCAAGCCCAGTAAATAATCAAGACAGAAGGAGGAAAAAGTGATAAATGAAAAATCTTACTAACTTGTCCTTATGTAAGGGTGTCACAAATTAGAAGCCAGAGAATTTGAGACCAGATTCTCAGAGATACTACTTCCCTGCCCTCTGCAACTGTGCTGTACCTTAGACTACAGAAATGGGAACAAGAGGAAGGAACATCTCTCAACCACAGATAGGTCTCAACTCATAAGGATTAAATGGGTTCTTTCCTGCCTGTCTCTTTGGGGAGCCTGGAGATATTTTATGGCTAAATACCTGACTTAGGGCTGTGCCTAACAGATATGTATTTGCCTTGAACTAATAAAGAATGTTTTCCATTTGTTAGCTCCAGACTATTGCTCAGGCCATCTGGCAACTATTCCCGTACATATTTAACATTTTATTTTCTTGATTTAATGAAAGAAACTATTTGCATAGTAGATTTTAAAGTACATCAGTAATAAAGCAGGACAAATATTTTAATGTGCAAGTAGTATTTCAAAAGCTCATGGGTAGAGAAAAACATCTAGTGAAGTGTTGAAATCCTGTTGTGCTAGGATTTACAGATAGATTTTTTAAAAACTCTCATATTTATTCCTATGGCCTACAGTAACACCAAGATATTCAACATGATGAAGACCTCATAGATTTCAAATACACAGTACATCAGTAATAAAGGAGGACATATATTTTAATGTGTAAATATTATTTCAAAATCTCATGGGTAGATTAAAACACGCAATGAACTGTTCAATGTACTAGAATTTACAGACAGATTTTTTAAATGTCATGTTTATTCATATGGACTATAGTAACATCAAGATCTTCAAAATTATGAAGAAGACCTCATTATGGCAGGTACTGGAAAAGATGCTCAGATATTGCCAGAGAAATCAGACAACTGGAAGTAAAGTAACATAGCACAAGACCATAGAAATGTTGCCTGGAAGAGATCTCTAGACATGACACAATCCAACTTCTTGTTCAAAGTGGTATTATAGGCAACAGTAGGTAAGGTCAGTCAGGGTTTTATATAAATTCTTGAAAATCTCTAAGAATAGAGATGCTACATCCCTCATGGAATTAAAAGTTTTTCCTTACGTGTAATCTGAACTTCATGTGTTGCAACTTGTCACTGCTGCCCGTTATTCAAGATACTAAATGAAGTCATTGTCATTACCACAAATTAAGCTTCATAGCCTCCTATCTGCTTATGGAGTAAACTTTCTTCACTGTCTGAGTGCTGATTGCAGTACGGCAGAGCATCATGTTTTCTTGAAACTGGGTTTCTACTGGAGGATATTCAATGTCTCACTGGAGAAGTTCAAAACCTCTAAAGATGAGAGCTGAAGTTGAGAGATTAAATATTGGATTCAATGGTTCTTATGGGTCCCTTCCAGTTTAAGATATTCTGTACAGGGATGGTTCTGCCTGTGAATATCCATCTGCTTCCTGTTAAGATGGTTTGAGCTTTTGCTTTTTCATGACAGGAAAGCATATAAAATGGACAGCCTTACAGTCAGTGCCCACGCAATACGTCAAGAAACTGGGGCCAGAAACAGCCAATTTATATATACAGCAAGCCTCCTTTACTGTTATACTAATCCCTGTCATACTACATTTAAAAGGATACGACTCCAGCCCACTAATACTAACAAGACTGAAGGGCTGCAAGTCAAAGGAAGTTTAACCTTAAGATTCGGGTCACAGAAGCAAGTGCAGGTTTCTAAACATCAGGTATGAGATTTAGCCTTCACTTATTTTAAATAGCTGTTTTGATGAGGGTGTCTATCTATGAGAAGGTGTGCAAGGAACAACTCAACCTGGCAGCAATGCCTGCTTTTTTGCCCCCAGCTTCTCCCTTTCCCCCACCTCACCTTCGTGTCTACCCCATAGCCGTTCCTGTACTGCTGCAATTGTCTATGCAGCTGCTCAGTGACTCGTACTGGGAAACCGACCCAGGTTAAAAATAACAACTTGTGTTTCTGTCAGATTATTCTTAATACAGGCAGTGAGAACTGGACTCCGATCCCACACCATGGACACGACCCCTAGTAGTTTTCATCTTATGCAAGAAGTTGCTCCTTTAGTAAACTCCTGTCAGCTAACGTCATCTTGGATCTGATTTATCCTCTTTCTTCTCACAGACAGGGCCATGACTGTCAGCAATTTTTCTGTCACTTGCGTCTGACTAATGTCTCACAAACATTAATTAGTCTGAACTATAAATGGCTCATAAAGTTTCAAAACAACGGAGTTTATTTCCTGAGTGGACGAGAAAGTGAATGTAGTATCCAACTTGTGAACTTACTGGACTGAAAAGCACATGGTAAATTTACACCCAACTTAGTACTAAACAGAAAAGCTTATCAAGACATGGGCAAAAAAAGGAAAGAAATGGCTTTATGCTTTTTTGCTGTATGTTAAAGGAATTGAAAGACCTTAGTTTTGTTTTAAATTAAGCTTTCTGTCATCTTGCTTTCCATATTAGGACTTCAGATCTTCTCTGTTCTGTGAACTGGAAGATAAAAGTTGATTCTAGGCCCATTGAAGCAAATGGCAAAACACCAGATGACAGATATTTTAGAACAGAGGCCCTGAAATACAGTTGAGACAAGATTTTCATAGCTCCCAAGGAAGCTCAAACAGATTTTCCCAGTGGGAAATGACTCAAAAGCTTCTTTATATGTGTTGCTTAAAAAGTACAAATATAAAATTCTGACCCCCCAAAAAAGGAAAAATACTTAAATACATTCCTTTTCCTATTTTTTTTTTAGAATACTGGATACTAACATGTCAAACATGGGTGAAAAGATATTTTTGTTAACAATACCAGTTTGTACCTTTAAATCCTGAAAGTTCCCAGGTGACATGTGAGCTATGAGAGGAAATTTTCCAGCAAAATAGAATACTTTAGATATTTCATTCTTGATATGAAATCAAAACCTCTTCAAAGAGAAAACTCAATAGTTTTAGTCCATACTTGCATGTGCACTCATACTGCAATGAATCAAGAAGGTATACACAAAAAGAAAATAAGTAAAACTAGAAAAGGGTAACCTTCAATGAATATAATTTTAAAGACTGCAGTTGTTCACCTCAGTTTTCCAGAGGCATAATGCATCCTACAGGCACTTATCAGTCAACTGCTTGTACCTACATCTCATTCATAGTCAAACAGAAAAAAAAACAAAATAAGACTTTTTTGCACTTACAATTAAACACTTAATACCCCTGTTATGTTCATAAAGATACTCTTATATGCATGTATGACACACTTGAATGATCCAGATCCTGGGCTAGTATTAGTCAGAATATCTCTGTTGCGGTCAACAGGACAGTGTAATTTACACTGAGTTAGTGTGCATCCTCTAATTCGCAGCAACTTTACCCAGCTGAGATGTCTGAGTTCCTAGTTGTGTACTTGGGGGCCAATCTAAATTATTTACTTTGTTCTTTGTTTTCTCAGAGTTCAGAGGAAAAGATACTCTGCCTGCTTACAGAAAATAGGAATTGGAACTTTATCCCATTGCAAGCATAAAAGCCTCTCAGCTGATATAGCGGTGAAAAATTCAAATTTCTACTTCCACAGTAGTAAACGCAGCGTGATCAGCATTGATACTACTCCAATGGTGTGCAATCACAGCTACCAAGACTGCTACGGTTGCCCAAAACAGCAAAAGTACTTGGACCCATGTTATCTCCCAAAACACAAGTGTGGATTTCCTGGGAGATTGTGAGGTGACCTAGACCAAAAGTCCTCCAGGAAATATTGTAATAGCAGAATGTGACAAGTATGTGTGTCCCACATGTCTTAGCAGCTTTTATTTGCCAGTTTAGAGATATCCATGGTTTGCTCAACAGATTTTAAGGAAATTTGTGGATTGTATAAAAAAAAAATATTTTGTTGGGTTTTTTCTGGGTATTGTTGACTTGTCAAAACGGAACATTTTCCCATAGACTGAGATTATATTTTCTTGACTCCCATAATGTTGGTTTTAGCACTGAGGAAAGCAATATTCATAACACCTCATAAATTGGAAGTTCAGAGACATATTTTACACAGGGCATGTCCATACTCAAGTCTTGGATCTGCAAAGGTAGGAAATAAAGTTTAAAAACTTTGTAATTTCATTCCAATGAGGAAGAAGAACAGAATTTTGAAGACAGAAGTGAACACAGATAAATATTCAGTATTTTCAAGGACATCTGAGTTAGTTAAATGTGAGATTTCCACCAAAGTATTATGTTTCTATCTTCCTTACAAAGAACTAAAATAGATTATTGCCTTATATTGTTACTTCAAAGATTGTTCAAACACTATTTTATACAGAATATATTGAAGTACCTCAAGCTCACTCTAATACTTGTGATTATTTTTAGCACCCTTTTCTGTTCAAAAGTTGAGTCTTCTAAGTATTCAGAAAAGGACTAGCTTCCTCACATTGTCTTGAGATGTGGCATTCCTTGTAAGAGTACAAAGGAGCATTCATAAATCAAATATAAATTTGTTTCAGCAAGGCATCTAATTATTTTCTTATTTTATTTTATTTCAAAATTCAGAAGTGTATCTCCCCAAAACCAAAATTATTTTTATAGATATTTTCATAGCTTTTTGAAGTCTGCAGCTCCCCAGATAGAGCTCTAAATTCCCTAATTTTTATCAGACATATTCACCACCTGGCTTTTGTAAGATCTTTAGGAAAGCAAGAGGAAAAAAAAATATTCAGGAAAAGATTTAGTAAAAGGCTTACAATGGCTGGAAAGATTTCTAGAAAAGTCCATTTTCTCTCTAGTGGATGACTCCAGTTTACAGAAACAGTATTTGAACTCGAAAACAGCAGAGCGATGTAAACCTGCACTGAAATCAGAGGAAGTTTTGGAGTCAGAAAGCTATTCATTATTTCTGACAAAAGGTTTATCTGTTGGGGGGGGTGGAACACAACAGGGGTGTAACCAATAGATACAGGGAAACATGCTAAAGTGAGGCTGAAGTCAGCCTCGTGGGTCATTGATGCAGCTGTAGTGTTCAGTGCCTCTCAGTCAGCAGTAAAGTGTCATTTTGCAACTAGGCAGTTTTGACCCCTTCTCTTTGTTTTAGAAAGCTGACACAGAACCTCCTTCTTTGGAGGCAAAGAAAACTTATGCTGTTCTCCACCCTATCTTTATTCATAGCCAAACCATACACAGCAGTTCTTACGCCAACATGGTTTATTCATCTCTGATAGCCCTTCCCCATCTCAGTTTATATGAAGAGCAATTCTCTCCCATCCCTGCCTTCAGTCTCCCAGCTTGTAGGCCAAGTTTCTTCTGTCTGCTCCTTGCACAGGCTGTCCATGCCTCCAGTTACACTAACAGCCGTTTGCTGAACCCTTATAATTTGACCTCATTTGCTTTGAAAGCCATTAAACAGAACTGAGCACAGAGTATGAAATGTGCTTCATGGTACATGACATTAATATTCTGCTCCGCACATCTTATGGGATACATGACTAAGTCACAAGGTGCGTGTTACTGGTAGATTATAGTACATTTAAGTCCTTTACTGTACTTTGATCAGATTCCACATGAGAAATTCTTGTTATCAGTTCCTGTGGACATGAACTTTCATTTCAGCCACATTTTGTTTCCAGATGATGCAGTTTCAACATCCTCCCAGCGAATTCTTGTACCAGGGATACACCTCCTGCGTATCAGTGTGTTCTAACATTTGTTTGCCAATGGAAGTATTGAAATGGTTTCAAAGGCTAGCTGTAAGAAACTGGACTTGAAATCTCCTCCCAGTAAGAGTGATGTGTGGTTATCTTTTCTTTGACCAGCTCCTCACCTACCTCAAAATTCTTGTGCTTATCCCCATTATCTCCACATAACTAATAATTTTTCAAGTAACACCCTGTCAAATGTGTTGAAGAAAGCCAGACATGTAAGCTCTATTATAGTTTCTTGCCTAGAAAATAAGCTCTCATAACAGAGAAAGCTATCAGATTAGTCTGGAACATACAACTCTGGTAAATCTGCGTCACTGCTCTCTGCCACAGTTTCCTTTTACATCAACATTTTAATTATTCTTCCTTTTGAAATGCCTCCTAAATCCTTCCATGCTGGTCAGAACACATAACTTGTGAAAGCAAATCAAATTGCCTGGATAATTTCCTTACCTTTTTTATGTTTAAGCATCACTACTTCTTTTAAATCTAATATGGCGCACACTCTCCCTAGATCTACCGTATGTACCTGCGGCCAGACTGGAATTTGATATGCACCGTCACTGAGAATCCTGGAGCTGACATCTCCCAGTGAACTGAAGGTGATGGATTTCAGTACTGCCTGCTTCCATTCCCATTGGTTATCATACCTATCACAGTTTCCTTCCTCTCTCCTCAACCTTGAGTCAACGTTATCCTCCCTCTCAAAAACTGAGTCAAATATTCAGTTAATCTGGGGGTTGTGACTAAGTTACTTTACCATCTGTCACCTTAATTGGGTTAGGTAAGGTGGTCAATCACTTCTATGGTAAGATGACTTCATGAACATGACTTCATTACTTCAATAGTTTTGTAAAATCTAATTGACAATTCTCTTTTTGCACTTCTCAGTTTAGGTTCTTGCATCCCACCCTCAAAGTTGTAAGACTCGTACCTTCATTTCTTGTACATTCTTTGCTTTTTCCTGATACACTTCTTGGCAAGGGTACCTATCTAGTTAGGTTTTCTTGCCAGATTTTCTCCTTGCTCAGTCCTCCTCTGAAATAAAGCATGTTAGCTTTGTCAGTCCAGGTGGTACCATTAACTCATTCCTCTTGGCCTGCTGTTTTGAAATCCAGAGCCTTAGTCTCAGGCCTTAGCTGAATTAACTCCTCTAATTAATTGAAGTTGGATAAACTCATAACTACCTGATCCGACTATTTTTTTTCCTTCAACCATCTCCTATAATTACCAAAACCAGATCAAATCAGTATTGTAGTTACATACCTTAGTTCTGCACTAACCTGGTTTGTCAAGGAATGATGGCATTAGTAAACTAAAGCTATGACAAATAAATTCAAACTTTGAAATCTGGAGCTTTCCAAAACCAGTCATCTGCCATTTGATAAATTAAAAATTACTAGAGATTTCCTGTGTTCAGCTATAGCCTGAATCCTTGTTGTCGGAAAGTATGGGTAAGTATTAATTGATGAGGTTAGATTCCTTGCTTTCAGCTGTGATCTGATTGCTACTCGACATTTGATCTAAGTCATCAGCCTACAGTTTAAGAAGCCACAGGCTTCAGCTGAACTGACAATCCTTACTCCTCACTGAGAGCAAATATAGTGGCTATAGCTTCAGGGTAAAATTTGAATAGCAGACAAAAAAGTATTTTCTTCATTCATGTATAAGCTAGATTTCATATTAAATACAGTATTTGTGAAATGTGTCTTTAATTAATGAATTTCATTTTCTTTATTTCAGAAATATGTATTCATAGCTACTTAAGAGGGAAAGCTTTTCAGATGCGTAAGAAACTTTAAGCACATTTCAGACATAATACAGACCTTTCTACTTTGGACAAATAATAAGGTTGTGGGAAAAATTGACTTCAACTGAAAGAACAGAAAAAGAGAAAAATGTAATTGTTAACTTTTTATTTTAAGACAATGATTTATTTTTTGGCAATAACATTTCATTCTTATAGAATGCCTGCTACCAGCTATGCCTGTATTTCCTTCAAGAGGAATTTTGAGGTTTAAAAACCATCAAGAGACATGACTACTATAATATTTCCCCGCATTATGGCTTTCTGCTCTGTTGCTTGAGTAACACACCTGAGAAAATATTTTATTGCTGGAAAAAGCAACAGTGCTGTGCTTCCATGTTCAAGTAAAAGATATATAAAATGTTGGTTTAAGTCACAGTTGTTTCGTTGCAATGAATTTAACAGATATTAAAACTTTTCTAACAGAGCCATTTTTGAAAAAAATTACCAGACAGAGGTTTGTTTTATTTGTCTAAGGTAACCTTTTAACAACGTTTTTTCATGTACTCCTATTTCTTTTTCCTCCCATTTCTGAAAAGAAAAGAACATTCCAAAGCATGTCTCTTTCTGTAAGCAAACTGATATTTGACTTTTTGTGTGCAGTTTTTTTCACATGGATGAGAAGAAAATCTGAAAAAAAGAAAAGGTTTGCTTTTTCCACTTCAGCTTTCTTCTTTAAAATCAGTTTGGGGGAAAAAAAAAAAGTAAATTTTATGTTTTAATAACACAAGTAATATGTTTAAAATTATTTAAATTAATTTCCTGGATTTATAAGAGTAAGACTTGGGATCAAAAGTCTGTAGGAATATGGATCAGACTTTATGAAATCTGAGAAGACTGATGCTTGATCTATGCTTGCAGGGTAATGATAAGAAGCTGTTATGCACTTCTTGCAGTAGATACAGCTGAGAAAAAGTGAGACAGAGCCCCTCTGCCTGCAGTAGCTGGTATTTTAACTGTAAGAAAGGTCCCTTTCATGGGAAGCTTACTTATGCCAGTTTGAAATCCCACTGAAAATCATGCATGTTTCTTAGCTGCTTCTGAAAATACCAGTGAAATAAGGAAAAGGACAGAAGAGTCCTATTTCTGTGGCATCATGCAACCACCTGTAACTCATGCAGGGAGGCAGCTTCTTCCCTTCAAGCTGTCAGTCTTTATGGTTCACATTTGTCCTTACCCCAGTGACCGTATTTTCTCCTGACAACATGAGAGTACTTCTGTTTGTACTTGCTGCTGTGCTTGCAAAACCATGGACATGCTTTCTGTCACTTCCTTGACTGATTAAAAGCTTTGGACTTATATTTTGACAGAGATTAACATCCTATCACGCGTTAAACGAAGTTGAACTGTCATGAGGTACACGAGAAGACTACATTCCCACAGATCAGATTATTGAAAGCAAACACAACTTAAAACCACATTATTCCAAAGAATAATTTGCTGCAATGGACTTTGTATTATAAAATCTTTAAAAGCAGGAGCACTGTTGTTTTGGCTCTAAATATCCACCCACACATCACAGTTTGGAAAACTCAAATACTGATAAAGTGTCTTTGATGTGCAGATGGTATTTTTAATCATTAAAGAAAACAAATAAAATGTATGGCAAAAACTCACTCCTACTGTATGTGGGAGACCAGTGCTGACAAGTCACTGGACATCTCATGGACCAGAAGACTAATGTGTAGTCCCGCCGAGCCCTAGTGAGAGTTCTTCCAAGTCAGCATGTAGATACTACATGGGAAGTATGCACTTATGTTTTCCATTTATGTATCCGTCTTCATGAAAACACAAGTCTCCAGTCTAATCAATCATTTTTTATAAGTGGAATAATGATTCTTCATAGATCTCCATATATGTATGCACGTCTATTTATCTCTGTGTGTATATAGCCATACATATGTAAAAAAAAATGAGAGTTCTGTGTGCTACAATATACTGATTATTAATTATTTGTTGCTCTCCTGAACCTAACGTATTTTAAAACATCAATCTATAAGCAAGCTAGCCAAAGTGGTCATTTAAGAAGCCAGTATGTATCACACTGCATTGATCTCACAAGCATAGAGTTAGGTTTCTACCTTATGTGTATTGCAATGTTGGGGGTGAACAGTCAGGCCTGATGGTGAGACCTTGGACAGTGATCCAAGACGGTATAGTCAGGAGGTATGCTCTGATCAGGAAGCACGCTCTACAGCAAAGTTTTGTTGTGACCCAGGAATGAAGATATGAAAACATTCCTCTACCCAAAGGGACATTTTGAGACCCAGAGGCATGGTCACTAAATGGAGTCATTTTGCACAACTTCATAGCCTGAGACAAAAACACGGGCAGAAAGCAAGATGAAAAAGATCAAGTCCAAGAAACAGCACAGGAAGAACGGGATTGGGATATGGAGCAGGAAGGTACTAGACTTTCTGGGGAGCAGGAATCAAACTGAATTAAAAAAAAGAGACAGAATCAGAACATGAGATATGATAACAATTACATTTGCATTAAGTTAGGAGAGGGAAATTTGTGGGATCTCAAGAACTGTATTGCAGAGACATTACCTTGTGACTGCTGGCTGGCTACTCTATGCCAGAGACACTTTTCTGGGTGCAGAGCAGCCACTGCGTGAATGGATGACTCAACACTGTCTAGGCAGTGACTCGTTAAATGCAGCCCACCATTCTGTCTTGCGTATGGCACTGTTCATATTTTTTTGTTATTGACAAGGGTTGTGAAATGGGGAAAGTATTTACTGAATTTGCAAACATAAAAGTAACTAAACATAGGCAATACTACCACTATTCCAGAAAATAGGGTCAGAATTTGAAAAGATGCTTGCAAATTGACATGATCAGAAAAAATAAACTGGAATCCAACAGGGACAAATGCACTTTGGGAAAGAAGACTCAGACACATGAATTATATATTGGGGAACAACAAGTTCATACAAATTCTTCCAAAAAGCATAAAGAGAGAAATGATTTGACTATCAAAGCTGAAAATGAGACCGCTCCCACGTTGTTACAAAAAGACATCATGTCTTATATAAAGAGAGGTGCACTCTGAAAAAGACGTGTTGAGGAATCTTTCTATTCAAGGCAGAAAGGATGTTAGACTTGAGATAAAACACAATTGGGAGTGGCAGATTGGAGAAAAGATGTAAATTAATTGCAGAAAGTTCAGAAGAGAGCAGAGAAACTGACCTGAAGAAAAATGGCCTGTGAGGAAAGACTGAAGAACTATGGTTGTTTAAACCAGAATTTTCTTAAAAAGAGGAAAGTGAGAGGAGACAGGAAAATACTGCTGAAATACATACATGCTTAATTCAAAGAGAGAAAGAATAAAACATTTTTACATTACTGTAACAAATACAAAAATTAATGGGTTTAAATCATGAGAATGAGATGGAACACTAGAAAAAACTTACTAATATGAGTAATAATATGTATTAATATAAGTATCAGGTACTGAAACAGACTGTGGTAGAAACTTTCCATCTCCGGAGATCTTTCAAAAAAAAGTTAGGAAAATATTTGTCATGAATGATACTCAAGAGTTGATCTTGAGCTAAAGCATGTACCAAAGAAACCCCTCAAGGTCCCTTCTCAGGCTGGTCTTGATGTTCTGTTAGTACCTCCAGTTTGAATTTCTCTCTGGAAATGAGTCACTGGCATAGGGCTGAGATCACTGAGAAAGAGGATCACTGAGTGCTGTTCCTGGTCATTTCTGTTTTATTTTTGTTTACTGCATTGTCAGTCTACATAATGAGTTTCTTGTTCCCAAAGGAGAGATGACTTACAGTGACCTTATTTCTGCTATGACTTGCCTGGGAGACTGTAAAATCAAATATATTAACAGAAATGGAGCAAGAGCTACATATTTGCTCTGTGACTCTTTCCAGGTGCAAGCCATTAAAGTAATTTATCAATCAGAGGTTATTCTCAGCTTGTCATTCAAATAATTTCTGTACTGTTTAGACTCCTGGACATACTCAGACAATAAGATTCCTAAAAGAGAGCAAGAAAAGTATTTGAAATTAGATTCTAAAACTGCAAATATTGCAAATGCAATGGTAATTTCTCTTTAATGACAGTTTATTTACAGCTAATCTTTCTAAAAAAAGTCTGATAAAAATCAGCTTTTCCTTTCAAATTTGGTAATAATAAACAGTCTTGAAAAATTGCCTTTAAGTGCACAAAAGTGTCATACAAGTTTCATTTGTTCATATTCTTCACAAGAAATATTAAGAATACCTTTAAACAAGGAATTACCTTTGCAGTGTTAAAAATTCTTTTGTAATTTCTCAGAGTAAATAGTGATAGCCAATACTGGAAACTGTTTGAAACCGTTTCCAAACTGGTTAAAATTTTGCAAAGCACACATTTCTCAGATTCATTTTACATCTATGGCAAAGCACTGGGAAGGAAAAGGAGAAGGGAGAAAGGGAGGAGAGGGGGAAGGGAGGGAAGAAGGCACATAGGGTATGCCTTTCCAGTTCCTATAGGTATCCTTCGAAAATGTGTATTCCCACTGAAATTTATTCTAAATTTAGATATGCACATCAGTGTCCTCATGCACATGTGCACATGTAATGTGTTACCACGTTACCTGTGGTAATTCTATTTTAGTCAATAATATATTCATTTTGTGTACATAAAATTATATTTATTAAGTACTGCTTAGATAACATTCTGCAGGTTGATTACAATATGGTGACATACTGCAAAAATAAATAATCTGGTCTGGATTGACTTCAGAAATTGAAAAATCAAGAACAAACCAAGTATATACTTGTTAACAAATGTTTTCCTTCTTACTATATGTGGTTGGAGTGAGCACATACAGCTATGCAAGCCAGTAAACACTGTGGTTGATAAGAAATGCATGTATATTATATAGGATTTCTGCTTGTGATGACATTTGCTTCAGTCTACTGCACTCAGAAACACTGTTGTTATTGAAAGCATATTCTTCAAGTAATTAGAGAGTTTGCTTCAGATCTATAGCATGGCAGGCTTAGTCAGAGCTAGTGATGTCTACCAGTGAGTTAGTGTAGTAGATTCTGCCCCCAACAATGTCTTTGCACTATTTATTGGCGACTGGAGGACCATAAAAGTTGCTGAATCAGATATGTGTTCCTGTGAGTGTAAATTATGCAGGTACCACTGGACACGTGGAGTTATCTGCACCTATATGAGCTCACAGCCATGATCCATTTGGTATGGACCATGCTGACAGCTGACATGGTCAAACATCAGCTGGAAATCTCCATGACAATCAGCACATGGAAAATGTACACAAATATAACATGTGAAAGAAGTCCGAAACCCAAATCATTTTTTTTCCTCATTCTGGATCTAACACTGTGGCACAAAGACATGCCTTTCAAGTAGAAAAAGAAAAGCACTGCACTATGAAGAGTGCCCAGAAGCCTCCAAGAAGATCTCTCAAAGGATGTGCAAGAAAGTTAGAAAAAGGTTGAGCCTACTCTTTGGCAAAATAGAACAAAAAATACTTTTTAGGTGAAAAAAAATAGCACCTTTTTTTTTCAAAAAGATTTGATACATATTGAGTACAGATCCACATACTACTGTTAACAATAACACATTTGTGTTCTCACATATAGCTTTTCATTTATAACAGTTCAAAATATAAAGAAGAAGGTCAGAGAAGGGTTTACTAAGGTTTCTCCATTTAAAACATGGGAAAGATGAAGGTTAAATCAATGAAATGAGAACCAGGAAAACAGAGGCAAAGCAAAAGAAAGAACCCTTGGCTTTTATTTATAGTCAACACATGAATTTTACTATACTTGCAGTTTAAATAGATCTGTGAGACAGTCTTACCTTTACCCACTGCATGTAACTCTGAACTGAGCAATGTTTTGGAAGAGTTGCTTTAGCTATATAAAGGTGTCTTTAGTAATAGTGTAAACGGTAGCAGAAGTTACTTCCAGTATCACACATAAAACTAGTCACTCTTCCTTTTTTCTTTTTTTTTTTTTTTTAATTAAAGCAGTGCTATAGCACAAGTTCAGGGGATAGTTTTATGCCTTCACAGAGACTCCCTTTTGTTCTCCTC
>JAAGAY010145424.1:0-84885 GCA_011801015.1 Ardeotis arabs | reverse complement strand
CCTGATAGCGGTCTTCCAGTACCTCAAGGGGGCCTACAAGAAAGACGGGGAGAGGCTGTTCAGTAGGGCCTGTTGTGATAGGACGAGGGGTAATGGTTTTAAAATAGAGGGAGGTAGATTTAGATTGGATATTAGGAAAAAATTTTTCACGATGAGAGTTGTAGAACACTGGAAAAGGTTGCCCAGAGAGGTGGTGGAAGCCCCATCCCTGGAAACGTTCAAGGCCAGGCTGGATGAGGCTCTGAGCAACCTGATCTAGTTGGGGATGTCCCTGTTTCTGATTAAGACAGTTTCTTAATATCAAAACATATGTAGAATATAACAAAATGTGCTCTAATAGGAAAAAGTTCCGTTATGAAGGAAGGGATGGAAACGTGTTTATTTAGTCATCAGATCAAAAGAAGAAGATGAATTAATACAGACAGCTTCTAGGTCCTTTACTCAAACATACATGTTGTTGAAAAATAAGATACCCCTTTGAATTCATGCAAACCGTTCTGCTCCAATACCTACATCTATATCTGGGGATCAAGGGACAGTCATACAACCTTAGTGTCAGCAGAGAGGTAGTCAGGACATTTCCACTATTGTAAACAAGAAGGAAGGTCATGTTTCACAGACAGCAATTAGGTTTTTGGTGGGTCAGTCTGGAGATGTGCATCTAGTTCCACTTTTTATATGGATAGCTGAGGATCACCACTTTCCCACCTGGGAATTTCCACACAGAGTTTGTTCACAGTCACAGAATCAATCAGAGATTGGTTGAGGTTGGAAGGGATCTCTGCAGGACATCTTACCCAATCCCAGCTCTGTTTCATACATAGTTTCTCAGATAGGTTATCCTTTGGTTAAATGACTTGGAACGGTGAAGTGTTGCCAACACTTTGTTTCCCCGATGGCTGGGATAACCCCAGAGCAGTTCCAGGGAAGGAGACTGCCAAAACAGGAGTTCCAGGACAGAAGAAACCCAGGCCACTTTTCTGCCCCAAAGGCCAGCACCAGACAGACTTTGGCACCGTGTTTCGCAAGCTGGCTACCGTGAACGAAGGCTTGCCTTTCTGAGGCAGGATGATTAAAAAAATGCAGACAGAAGCAGAGGCAGCAGGCAACAAAGCAGCCAGGTGGAAGAACTGAATCGGCAAACAAAAGCACATTTCCTTACCATACTGTGCTTCAGGAACAGTACTTTGACACAATCCTATTTATTTCACAAAGGAAGTACAAAGAGGGATTCAACCTCATTGTCATTTTCTCCTCTAACACAAAGGACCTCAGGACTCTAATTACTAGCTAACTTCTCAGATCAAGAAAGGGAAATGCTGGTAGGAGTCACGGAATTTATTTTTAAGACAAAAATGTGAGCAGGTTTTTCTGATGAACCACAAAAGAGCAAGTGTGAGCATGTTTAAAAAAGTCCAAAATGGACACAGTAATCTTAAATAAGACTAAAAGATAAGAGGTGCTAAAGGGGATCAAAGCAGCATCTGGTGGTTTCTGAGAAAATGAGAAGCAGACTTCAAAAACAATATTAAACCTTTGTTGGATTAGCAGTTATCAAAGGCTTCAGTAGAAAAGCATCAGAGGAACTGATGAAGTGACCAGCAGCCTGCTGGTGATAATTTTAAAAGTTTTCCATGAAATAACCAATGCTAGTCAAACTTTTGTTCTGAATTCGCTAATGGAAGTGACCTATAACTTGAAGTTAAAAGCTCAGAAATCATGTTTCACAAATACAGTGTAAATCATTCATCTGGATACAAAATTGAGCTTGCCATAATACTTTAACAGATTTTATATATAAAAGACATCTATTCATAATATAGTGACGCTCAAGGGAAGAGATATGAGGCTGTTCCAGCCAAAAAAATTCTTTTTCTTTTTTTTTTTCTCTTTTGCTAGAGGAAGAGCTTTATTTGAATTACAGCCAGAATGAATGGTTGTAGGGAACAGGAATGGGGTTCCTAACAGTCACTGCAAATTGGCTAGACCTGTTAGACTGCTGGGGCACACGTCTTTCTCCAAAAACTTGACAATACTATGCAGATTCGGCACAATCCTTGTAGTACAAGCTTCAGTTTAAGTAGTTAATTTGAGCTAGAGAATCAAGCTGCTGTCAGGCAAGAGAAATGATTGCAGAGGCTGTATTAACAAATTCAGTGTGGTATACTCACTACCAGTCTATGTGCATTTAAATAATTAAACAAAGAATTACAGGATGATTTGCTACTTTTAGCCTGATCATTACACCTAGACATAGCTAATGTACGAAGCAACATATTTAAAAATTGTGTGAGACTATTTATCTGTCTTCAAACTGAATGGAAATAAACCTAATTTTTTTCAAAGTAGTAATTCACATTGACTTTATGCTCATAAAATGAACACCGAGGTGGTACAAAATGACTAGATCCAGCAGATCCTTGTAGAAATGAAGAGCTTTATATGATTGTAATCTTACTAATGCATATTTGGGTTTGCCATACATCAATTTCTGCAGAGACTGAGAAGAAATCACTTCTGTTATCAGGAGGGAAAATTAATTCCTGAAGAGATCTCTTGCAGGTGCCTGAGTTTTAGCATTCCTGCTTTTGAGACCTTTCTAGAGCTGAACAAATATACTTGAGAAGACAACACAAGAATGAAAAAGGGCATGAAAAGGCAATGGTTCTTCACAATAAAAATCTGGATTTGAGGTTTTTTTTTTCCTTTTTCTTTTTTTTTTTTTTTAGGAGGAAAAAATCCAACACAAGGTGATTTTAATGTCTATGTTACTAAACGGCTTTCAGTGTTATCTACACTGGAAGAAGCTTGGGGCTAGGGTGAGCTTTATTCCCTTTCAAGAACTCTCTTGAGTCAGGAATCTCAGAAGGAACTTAACAGATGGTTTAAAGTTTTGCAGTATTGCAGTAATATAACAGGCTTGAGTTCAAGTAAGGTAATGCTAAAGCCTTAATCCTTCAATAGTTTCCCCCTTTGGACAACCATAAATACTGCCCTAAGCAGAAGAACAAATACTTCACCACTGAAAGGAACACTTGTGCTCTGGAAGACATGGCTACTGATCTCAGCAATCACAGAAGAGAAAATTCTTCCAAAACAAATGCAAGGTTGCAAAGTAGGTATGAAACAAACAAATAGACAAAAACAAAACAAAAAATCCAACAACTCTAATAGACTTGTTAGTAAATGACAAAAAAAAAAAAGAAAATGCTTGGAAAACACAGTCATTTTGAAATCTACCATGAGTAACACAATCAAACGTTTCCAACTGTGACAGGAGAGTACAGCAAGAATATCTACATGAACTGCTTAATCCACTCTCAGACTCCCTGAAGCATCTTAAAATTTGGTTTGCATTGCCGTAAAAGGTCTCTATCTGACTTTGATACGGAGATCAGTTTTCTGGCATTCCAGAAATATTGAACCAACACTAGAGATTATTCCTGGCCTATCATGCTGAAGACACATTTTCTCAAAGGTCTTTTCATTTTAAATGCTATGGATATATATTTCTTTCACAGTATATTTTACTTTTACAGTACCATCAAGACTCATCAGCAAGTTCTTGTGGAAATAGGACAGAAGTAGATTGTTAACAACATAATATTGTCTGTCTTCTTGAAGGGCTTAACATGCGATAAATTATAAGATTTGAATGCAAATTTTTAGTGCTTCATCACATATCAAAAGAAAGCTTAAAATAAAGCAGATCTGAACATACAGAACTGTCATCTAAGAGAAGGCGAGAGGAAGCTCTGTTTATGGGTATGGGTACTGCCTGAATGCAGTGAAAAAAAAAGTTTACGTGAACAAAGAAAGTTATGAACTTGTATTTTGATTTAAAAATTACTGGTGACTCAGTCCTTCCAAAAACTATACCCAAGCTTTAGAATAAAAGTATTTTTCTGTTGAGTGAAATGTTAACATAAAGTAGATTACAAAGACACAGACTGTAAGCATTAAAATGTATGCTGTATTTAAGGGTAAGGTTATCGAACACTAATTTACACAACAAGCTTTCAGACACCTTAACCTAGTCAGTCGTCCCTATGCTACTTTATAATCAATAGAGAGGAATTAGCTTCTCCAGAGGGTTATTAATTTTATTCTATCTGAGAAATGTGAGATGACTAACTGCTCAGGAGAGAACTGATACAAGAAGGGTGATCTAGATCTTTCTACAACATGGGTCACAATAAAATAAGTGTGAACAGAATTGCTACATTTGCACAGTAACTCAGAAAGATGGACATTTTACAAAGGCTATTGAAGGCCTTCTGTGCTTCCAAACTTATGTCATCTCCCAGGGTATCAAGTAAGTATCAGCAATCTACCCAGCAAGCTCATAACAGATAGTTAGACACCTATTGGTGTAGGTAAGGTCACAAAGAATTTCAGGGAAATCTTCCAGGTTGAAATAAATACTAAATTTAACAGTAGGGTGTATTTCTCTTTTCTATATAAAGGACATTAAAGATGAGTCTACTTCTGACTTAGATCCTTACTGGTGTTTAACCACAATGTCAGTCTCCACTGTGAAGCTATTACATCTCAATGAGAAGCTTCGGAAGAAATTGTTTTTTCAGTCAAGTTGTATATCAGTGTATGTGGTTCATTACAAAGTGAAATGTGCTCTTTTGCATTTATATGGGCAAGGAGATGAAAGCATTAAATTGTGGTTCATTACAAATAATCATAAGACTGTCCATTCATTATACTCTCTCCCTCTGACTCAGCTGGTGAGCAACCAAATCACTAATACAAGCTGGGTATATGTGAAAATCTGGTATCTTGATACCATTTGATAGGTTTGTGCCTTTACTACATTTACAGAAAGATGTTGATTTGCATCCTGCAGAGTAACTAATACTCTGTAGCTAATTGTGTGCACTGCCATGACAGAACATCTAAAGAAGGACATTACTGTACGCATCTCAGAGGGAATAAGAAGACACTTCATTTATAGCCACCCATCTGTCTAGTCACGGCAGAATTACATACACGTACAATGCACAAATTGGTATGTCCTTCAGGAGCAGCTCTCCCAGCACTACAGCCTGGATCCCTGCACAACTGGATTCACACACCAGTTTGTTGTGTTACAAGATTCTGTACATTGTATGCTTGGTAACAGGCACAGAAATGAGAGAATCGGAAGGGAGAAAACAAATGCATAGCTTAATATCAACATGAGAAGCAACAATTACATTTTAATTTTTTTCCCAGTACAGTATTTATGTTGCTGATGTCTCCCAGTGGGACATTATCCTTTAAGTGAAAAACACTGCAGTTTTCAGCTTCAAGAGGTCTTGCCCAAATACAGCTAACCAAAGATGAATGTTCTGCTGGAGCATAGAAAATAAGTTTCTTTGCAGATTTAGATGACTCAGAGATTTTTAATATCAATTAACTGTTGAGAATATTGATAACTTATAATTCATCATAAATATCAAAGTAAAGGGAACTAACTATTGCACAGACTTCTCAGTGGCACACTAGATAAACCCATGTTTTTTTGAAGAGTCAGAGAAAGTACTCTTCTGATTTGTAAGCAAGGGACTCTACAGGGCATCTTTCCGCCACACTGCAGATCACAGAGGTCCTGAACCTAAGGTTGACCAAGCTCCGGTGTCAGCACAAGGCAACTCAGCATGATGCACATGTCCTAAAAAAAAAGCAACATTTCATCTAAGACAGAACATTTCTCAGCAGGAATACAGTTTGGATATGGCATCATATAAATGCAGATGCATTGCTTTAAATTGTAAATTGTATTCCATTATTCCAGAGTCGGTGTGAGTTGTTGCCAGCTTCAGCGTTTCTGCAGTGGCTACCATGGTGCCGTACAGTTGTACAGTGCTGTCAATGCAAGATTAGATTAGCCTTGGAAAAATGTCTTTATTGCGCTTTCAGATAATCTGTATTCTGAGCAACTGCCCTTCCACCAATTAAAAAAAAAAAAAAAATTCATTCCATACTATATTCTGACATATTAGCTTTGGTGTATTTGCAAGTACAGATGTGTCTGTGGGAGGCATTTCCATGTTTATGTTTCTGGCAATAAGTGTCTGATCAATTCCTGTCACCCTATATGGATTTCAGCTTCATACAGTTTTAATCTACTCTGTCTCTTCGTCTGACTGCTCAATCCAGACCAGACTTCCTCAACTTCTTTATGAAAAAAAAAATTGCAATTCCATTCAAATATTATTACTCACATGATGTTAGTCAGTGAAAACAGTTTAACCAACATATGTATAGTTGGAAAATAAAGCCCTCATTTTTACTCACATTTCTGATATTTCGATGACTTTTAAGAAGTTATTGTATAGATTAATCAGGTATATCTTAAATTTTGTATATATAATGTGAGCCTTGTAAATAATTTTTGCTTAGAGAAAAAAGTTCCATTCAGGAAGGAAAACCGTGTCTTAGTCTAGTTAAAAATAGAAGTAAGGCACTAACGCAGACTTCAGCCTTCCCTTCCCATGGAACAAACGAGGGGAAGAGTGACAAAAAAGGAGTTCTCTCAAGAAAATCCTTTTGCCTTTTGTTGAATGAACATCAAAAGCCTACCCTGTGTGGCCACGATCACTAGAGAGGTGTGGAATAGGAGATTTCCATATGTCCTGGGTGAGGGAGACCCAGGAATCCGCGTCAGGGAAAGTTGCCATCAGGAGGCACATCCAAATTTTGTGGACATCCCGATATCGGAGCAAAGACGACCCCTGAAAAGAGCTGGAGAGGATGAAAATCGAAGGGAAGGAGTTTAAATAGCACCGTAGGGATGGATGTTCATCTTGGTGAAGGAACAAACACCACCAACGCAGGAGGGAGACGTGGGAAATGAGGAGATGCTGCACTTCTGCGGGATAAAAACTGGTGAGTGAGAAGGATGGCAACACGAGGGCCGCAATGATATGGAGCAGAGGAGGAGGAGGCCGGGAGCAAATGAATGCAAGGAGTTTTGGCTGCTGGCAGTGAGCTTGAACCTGCTTATGAGAAGTTATGAGCCAAGTTATGAAATGTGGGACATTCTAGAAACATTTTGTATAAAATGTTGTATAACTGGGCCACCAAGATTTATATTTCTACACCACAAGTCATTAGAAGTACATACGCAAAAAATCCGTCACGGAAAAAGCCCTACAGACCAGTGAATATATTTTGCACTAATTCAAAAGATTTTGGCAATTAAAGTAAAGGTCTGTACAGGTTTACAAAAATACAAGAGAGTATGTCCCCAGCAATAATGAAGCACATGTGAGAGGTCCTTATTTCAAGTACAGAATGTTTTACTTTTAGATCATGCTACTTCAGCAACAAAACCAATTAGTGACACAACAGCAGGAGTGGAATCATGTGTTAAAAAAAAAAAAATAGAAAGAGACTGGTCAGACAAAACAACACAAAGTACAACAAAAAAGAGAAATCTATAAAGGCCTTTGGACCAGAAACTGAGAGACATAGTTAATTGCTTAAATATATCACAGACATGCTCTTAATCTAGGCAAATGTATGGTAGTTCATATCAATTTATATTCATTTTCACTGGCAGTCTTTGTGTCCTTTCTCTGGCATACAAGCTACAGCATTTTGCAGGCATATCTGCCAATTAGGAAGGGGTCAACTTTCCAGGTTATGTTAAACTTAAATTTTGCTCAGATTAAAAAAAAAAAAAAAAAAGGCCAGTCATCGTATCAACTAAAATCGTTGACAGCAAGGCATGCACTTCACCAGCGTTCATGTCTGAAGATAATTCAGCTGTGGCATGTTCCTAGCTGTTTCTGAAGCTCAGCGTAGTAAACAGGAGCTAACGTTCCCAGAGGGGTAGAAGGTTTGCAAAATATTTTTTTTAGATACCAAATATTCCATCTGTGGCATCTTGTCACCAATCTAACAGTTAAAGAACTGTCATTTTTAGAAGTATCCTCAAGAAACAGGGATTCAGAGGTTTTCATAAAATCCCAGATAAAACAGGCTCAAATTTCAGTAGGGAGACAATTGTCTGGAAGAATGTATTTCAAAGTGCACCACCTGTGCAAGAACTTTAAAGGAGCCACATTGATATTTTGTGCATTACTGACAGGTGGGCAGACAAGGACAAAATAATGTGTAACACTTGAATAAAAAATATCTATTTATTTATTTATTTACTTATTATTTGCAGGAATGGTAGAGGTGGGAAAGAAACATCTAACAATATTGCTAAAGTATAATAATTACTGTGTAAGTGTCAATCTATCCAGGCCAGTAAAAATCAAAGAAAAAAAAAAAGAGCTCTCTGAAACAGAGGTGACCCTATGCTTTAATTTTAAATTAATGACATTAGGAAACCAAATGATATATTTTTTAAATATTTATTCTGATGGGACAACATTTCATTTCAGATGTCAAGCTGTCAGTCCAGGCAGATGATTCAAAACGAAGCTTCCCTTGATGGTTGAAGGATCCTCAGTAACACAAGAGGAAACAGAAGAGTAGGTCTAACTGTTGTGGGGCTCTTTGGGGGTATTTTAAATTTATGAAAGCAAACCAGACAGACTGGTGATTGACCCGAGAACTGTGTTGCTGTCAGCTCTCACTAGTAAGAAAGATATACTATGAAATTTTCTGAGTGATGTTGTGTGCATATTTTAATCTAAATTTTATTTTAAAGACAAACCAGGAGGCATGCTCTTAATGACATAATAGCAGTAAAAGACTTTACTGCTGTTTCTCATGTGCACAGTTTTCTGAACCCCCTAGGCCCAGTCGCACTAAGTGGCAAAACTCACATAATTTAGCAAAAAGAACCGCAGGCCATTATCTAATTAATTCCCTAAACCTGAAGATAGTCCTCCAATAATGCCAGTGCAAGTATTATCAGGAATCTAGAATTTTTCCTTATGCCACAGAGTCCTAAAGCAAGAATTTGGTGGGATACTAAGACTTTTTATGGCCGCTAAGAATAGAAACACTGTTACATCAGTAAGTGGAAGAAGGCAAAATATTTGGGGTTTGCGGGTGGAGGGGCAATTTGGTTGCAGATATTAAGTAACAGTTTGCAGGAGGTAACAGAGTTTGGGGGAGCAGGAGTGCCCGCGATTGTTGTCTTTCCATGTTCCTTCCAGCTGAGGCACCTCCCCTGTTGTTCTTCTGTGGCACGGGCTATGGAAGGTAAACTCCAAGTATGAAGCTCAAGTTCACCCACAGTTGCAACCATGGTGCAGCTGGATATCATAGCTGCGCTTGTGTGCACACCCAGTAATAAATTCCCTGAGTGGCCCAGGACTTTCCCAGGCCAGTCTTCTGCACAGATGAGCTAATGGACTGGCTGGAGGCAAGGGACTGACTTGAAGCTAAGTGACTGACTGAACTTGGAGCCATCTTCCATCACGTTTAATTATTTCACTGAGGAGCTACAGTTACAGGAGCTCTCCAGGTGGGAATTTCAGATAGTTGTAGAAATTACCCCAGGCAGGTCCTGCCGTGCCTCGTTCGATTTGTGAGCTTAAATGTCTTGATTAGCGTCCTCAGTAGAGTGTCCCAGTCAACTCCTACTGAGGAACTGATAAAATTGTACGTAGGTAAGTCGCTTGAAAATAGCCTGTAGAAACTTGCTGCAGATGCAGAAATCTTTATGTTCACAGTCTTTCACGTGTACTTTTAAGATGGTTAGAAGACAGATACTGAAAATGGACGCTGCATGCACTGGAGCGGTCAAGTAGTACCACAAGCCAGGAGAAGAGTGGTTTGGGGAGTCTTGTCCAATCTAACAATACCATTGCAAAGACCATTGCAAGGAAGACTCCCATTTCCATCCAGATAGTGATCAATTATTTGGGTGATTTCATTCCCAACACCATATGCCAAGGTCCAAAGTTGTGTTGTTTTTTTTTTTTCAAACAAGTACTCTGACCATAATTTTCCATGCAACAATTACTTAGCATCAGAGAAGCATCATTCAGAGAAAGCGTGGATCTGGCTGAGCTCTCCAAACAGCTGGGGGAGGGTGTTAAAGCTTTTTCTTCCACCTCACACTCAAGAAAGATCTGTTGTGGTAAGGAATCACAGCAAGACGAGAACTGCAAAATGACTAACTATTTCTCACCTTCCCATAGTTTGGGTTTCCACAGAATCCATAAAACTGTAAGATTATATATAGAAAGAGTTGACAACAATGTACTTAAAATCCAGCTCAAAATGGCAAACTGAGAGCTAAGTAGTATTTGTTTAACAAGATTCAGCACAAAGCTAGGAGTTGGGAAATCACAAATCCTGTGACATCTGCCAGCAAATGTAATCTCCCTAATTCTGCTATACTATGTCTTCTAAAAAACCCACAAATGTTAAAAGTCAATAAAGTTCACTTTTTCACTCCTTCCAGTCTTATCATTAATTTCCATCTACATTTTCACATGAACTCAGACAACAGCTTCCAAAAATTAAGCCTCAACAACTGCATTACGTAATAAAATCCCTGCCAGTAACATCAAGTTCCGAAGTGTCGTTGTTAATAGCATAACATGCCAGTTAATAAACGTCAGTGTATGTAAGGTAATCTTACCCTATCTGGATACGTGCATGTAAAAAAACACAGTTAAGCAACTCAGATTTTTTTTTTCAATCTTAAATTACCACAAAGATCATATTTAAATAATTTAGATTTGCTGTTTCTTACTATCAAACCTATACTTCTAGGAAGAATTATACAGGGCAGCCTCAAAGATGTATACACTGCCTAAATGAGCAACAAAGTATTGAGTAAACTTCAAATGAGCAAAATCAGCTTATGCTTGGGAGAAGTCCACAGAGACCTATTTCTATTCAGCTGCTTAAAATATGCAGTTTTGCCTTTTTGGATTATTAAACTGTACCTACCAGGCTTCTTTACAGTTTTTCTGCTCCTGGAACTACAAAACATTCAAGGATATTTCAGCCTGGATGAGAGATAAATAGAGGAGAAAGATATACTACAGGTCTATTAAATTCTCAGTGGTCTGAAAAAGATGCATATAGACTGTTCAATCTCTTTTCTGATACAGGGAGTAAGAGAATGAGTTACATCCTGGTTCCAGCTAGGACAGAGTTAGTTTTCACAGGAAATTGGGAGAGGACACAGCTGGAATAGCTTAACAACTAGCCAGCAGCTAAGACAGTTTACCCAAATTAGCCAAAGGGCTGTTCCATACCATGTGACATCATGCTCAGTATATAAAGTGGGGATGGCACGGAGGGGTGGGATTTGCTAATTGGGGGTTAGATTCTGTTCTGAGCTATTGTACCATGAATTCTGTGCTTAGTATATTCTGTTATTGTTACTGGGGTTCCTCTCCCCCACTCTGTTTTCTCTTCCTTTGTTGTTCTGTTAAACTCTTTTTATCCTAGTTCATGAGTTTTGCCTTTCTTTTTTTCCCAATTCTCTGCCCCATGTCATTGGGAAGAGTGGGGAAGATGATAGTGAGTGAGTGGCTGCATGGTACTTTAGCTACTGACTGGATAAATTTATGGGAAAAAAGCTCATTTGGGAAACATTAAATACAAACCTACCATTATGGCTTACAAGTCCTTGGAAAAATTCTGTGTAATATTGCTTTCAGCTGAGACTTTTCTCTAGGCTGCCAATACCCTATTATTAATCTGTTTTAGTGAAGATATGAATAGGGTGGACATTTGGTTTAATCTGATATGCCCCTACATATACTCTTATGTCACTGTCTTGGGCTTTGAAATCTCCAAGTATTGTAAAACAATATCTTCTGGTTTTTGCTATTCTTTAACAGTTATTTTGCTTAATACATATAGAAACCAAAATAAAAATATGTAATATTTCTATTCCAGAACTTACATGTGAAAATTTCAAAGAGATACTAGGTGCACCCTATAGCTACAAAGAACCCCTGTATTGAGAGAGAAAAAAAAAAAAAAATCAGTCTCAAGCATTAGATGTCATCTTTAGTATGTGTATCTTCAGCAACTGTTGTAGCATCATTAGCTTCTCTCCTCTGTGGCCACTGAATAAGGAACCTTTCCTGAGAAATACTTTACTGAAAATTATAGGAAGATATTAATGTGCAAACAAACAGAGATATTGTTTTGAAGTGCTCTCCTCCACAGCTCAAGTAAGCACTGTTAAATTCCCACAAGCTGCTGGCTACTCCAGGAAAAGCAAAGTCGACACATATCAATCAGTAAAATTGAGTATCTTAATTTGATATGAGGAAAATTTATATTTTGTATTTCTAGCAGTGGACTCCCCAGTCTACCACTTTCTCCTTCCTGCACAGGATACGCTCACCTTCCTAGCAACGAAGCACTGATAGTACATGTTCCCTTAAACCTTTTTTTTTTTTTTTCCCCACTCCCTTGTATTATTTCCATTTGGATTACTTTCTCATTTCCACTTCTCAATTACTTCTACATTAAAACCAGCCTTTTCATGAACCATACGCTTACCCTGGCAATCCTGCAGTATTGCATCGAGTACAGCACTTGCATTTGTACTTAACAAACATCCTGACATCTTTATAGGATTAAAAGAATAAACTTTGAAGAACGTTGCATTCAAAGTAGCAATGTCTAAGAAGGAGAAAAGGCTTACATATACTTATTAGATTGCTTCTTCCAGATGTATTTGAAAAAAAAAAAACAAACCCACATAACAGTAATGTTTTCAAGCTAATGGATTAACAACAAACACGTGCAATAGATGAATGATAATAATTTTAAACCACTGGCAATTATTTCCATTTATTTATGGAAGCAGTGTGGATAGGGAACAGTGACCTGCAGAGAGACACATTAAACACTGCAGATTTGCAAAAATCCGCAGAGCAAGAGTGTTTCTGGGGAGACAGACTGTGAAAAAAACATTTCAATAAGAAATTATGTTATGCATTTACTTCCATTTGTTAACACGCACCAACTGTAACAGTGCAATCACACGTCATTGTTGCCTTTATGTACTTACCAGTGTGCTGAAGGCAAAGTATTTACAAAGCATTTCCATACACACCACATTAAAAAAAAAAGTGTGAAAAACTGTATCCCAGTATCCAAATCTCCACATCAAATGAGAAACTGGGGTACAGCTGGGAGATGCTGAGCCTGTGTACAATTTCTCATCTGTGAACTTCGGTCTATGTAATCAAAAGCTACACAACTCATTCCTGCACCTGTAACCATCCCTGTGGCCCCTCCAAGAAGTCAATTCCATGTGCTGGTCTCAACACGATTGTTTTATTGACATTTCTCAGCTGAAAGACTTGTGCAAATACCATCCAATTTTCCAGCTTTTTCTAAAAGATCAAAAGATGCACCTTGCATAGTAGAGAGGAATTTACACTGATGAGTGCCTATTGTCTTGAATACAAATGCTGCTCATGGTGTTTGCCCAAAGCTAAATGTGTATGTCTCTATAATAGCGAACCGCAGTTAGTCCACAAAAGCACACTTGTATTGGAGATAAAATATGTTTGTGCTGGAAAATACCTTTGGCTTGAACAACCCCCAAGCTAAGATCTTCAAGGCCTCCTAATTAGGGAAGATGGCACTGAGCTCAAAACCTGTCAATCCAAATAAAACAGCTGGAAAGCACACATTATTTCTGCTTAGAAATCATAACAACTGTGTTAGGTTATTGCCGCAGGTAACAGGTCCTGCAGGTTGAGATCCACTTCTGGCAGAGATCTGTAGGTAGCAAACCACTCCGACCTCTGGGCTCATTCATGCCATGGGAGGCAACCTAATGGACTTCACAACCAGAGGACAACCTGGGCAAGGCACTGACCTACATTTTTTCTAAGACTTTTTTTCAAGTATAGAAATAAGTTCTTATTTAGCTAAACCTCTCAGATAGTGTCCCTTTCTCAAATTGCCCTACCATATAGCCTTTAATATTTTAGCTGTCCACATTTGCTCCACAGTTGCTCTTTCTACTAAAAGTCACATATTGAGGTTAGCAATAAAGCTCCTTTTATCATCTTACTCACTTGAACAATATGTTTAGAAGATGTGAAATTAATTTATAGCACTTTTTTGAAAACATTGCTAGGGAATACAGCATTTTCAGATATCCCTCAGAAACTCTCATATTTTTGATGACCTAAAGGATTACATTAATTTTAAAACCAGTCAAAAAGAAAAGTTATAGGACCTTCAGCTACCATATGCTCACTAAATTATGAATTATATACAGAAAGTAAATCATAAAAGTTACTTTGAAAAGGTAAAAAAAAAGTATTAGGATCTCTGTGCTGCATAACACATACAGTTGAGGGGATTAATTTTATCTTATTGGACACTTACACCAAGAAGAAAAGGGTGAAAAAAGATTTTAACAGCAGATGACTAGCAAACAAGATACTTAATTCTTTCAAGTGGTGATGCAAAGCATGTTCTTCATTAATAACTTACTGAAAATACCATCTGCTTCACAGTGTATGCATAATAGTATTAAATGTACTCTCATGTAGACATGTCTCTGTAGTGTTTTTAAGATTGTGTTGTACATGTCAGATCAGAAAGAAGCATTACTAGAAATAAAATTTAAGCACATGTCTAACAATGTCCCTAATGTAATCCTAACAGCACCACAAACATGAAAATAAATTGTAGGCACTGTAATGTTTTGAGGCCATGTTAGAGGCTTGTTTATCCTTATTTCTGATGCAAATACTTTTACACCAATACTTTGGATTTTGAAATGCCTCCTTGTACTGAACAAAACTTTACAGCGATCACAAGAAATATATATTTTTAAACATTCAGAAAATCTGAATATATGCAGATATTATAAAACTAGACATTTATTTCAGCACAGATAGAGTGCAATAAAATAAGTTATTTTTCTATTATTTTTATTAAACCATACAATCCAAAACAGAACTATTTTGCTTTTCATTCAAAGTTCTGATTAATTCATCTTAAAGATATTAATCCAGAAAAAAGAAATTACACCTGAAAATTCATACAGGAGAGTATGTTTAAAATGTTTTTCAAATGGATATTCTTTCATGGTACTTGGAAAAAATATGTTAATATATTTAGCAACTCCTGAATATGTAGAAATGTAATAATCATTCCGTTTTCTTAACAGAAATTAGAACTCAAGTAAGTTACCTCACAAGAAAATTTCAGTGTCTTGTCTGCTGCCCCATAGCTATATTTTTTCCTTTTTTTTCAGATCATTTGTTTTAATAGCACTCAATAGTTTTTACGACTGCAAGACAAATTATTTTGGCTTGTCTAGATCCCTACTGAAAGATTTTCAGTGCTTTAAATGCTTCACCCCTGTTATGGTCACATATTTATGCCACATCCTATAGTTTCAACCAGAAAGAATAAGATGGCAGACAATTTTCTCAAACCATATCTTCTGTTTTAAGATGGAGATACAGAAATACAAGAAATTTCTAACACTTCAACACCTCTGTGATTCTTCAGTAATGAAGTTTTACACTGTTCAGGAAATCTATAGAAGCAACTAGACTCACCACTTAGAAGATATTTTTGTACTTTAAAAGCTAAAATTCATTAATGAATTGAAAGAAACAGAGCACTGCTTATAATATCCACAATTATGGTGGCATGAACTCTAAAAAGTTTATACTAAGTACTTTTCCTTGAAAGAGAATTTCGGGTAAGTTTTCCATGAATTCTAGAAAATGGAGAACTCCAGATATTTTTAAATGTCTCATTATAGTAGTCTGAACATATGCTACAGAATGAGATTCCATCTAGTCCTACATTTTATCCTTCAGTTTATAACCAGCAGTCTTTATCCAATCTGTGAGACTGCTCCAGTTCCTGGAGAATCCCCAGAAAGAGCTCCTAACCTAACAGCAGATATGGGTGGACAAGGATGTCTTCTCATCGCACATCTAACTGCTCCTTCCAACCTGCTCTGGCTCCTGTGCAGACATGAAAAATGGCAGCAAGCCAAAGGAATTAGCTCCAATGTTTAATATTCCTCATTATATCGTATACAAAATGTTGATTTCATTTTTAGAATATTAGTTACAGGGGAAAAAAGACTGAAGTTAGGACTTTTCTGAGTATATATTTATATTTTTATACATATAATGTTATATATATCTATATAAAATAAATAAATATGTATATTTTAAATATATGTATGTATATATATATATTTACTTCTATACACATATGAAATATCACATATATAGTTGTGTTTGTATAAAATATACATATACACACTGGAGGGAAGGGATGCCATCCAGAGGGACCTGGACAGGCTGGAGAGGTGGGCCCGTGCAAACTTCATGAAGATCAACAAGGCCAAGTGCAAGGTCCTGCACATGGGTCGTGGCAATCCCAGGCACAAATACAGGCTGGGCAGAGAATGGACTGACAGCAGCTCTGAGGAGAAGGACTTGGGTGTGCTGGTGGACGAGAAGCTCAACATGAGCAGGCAATGTGCACCTGCAGCCCAGAAAGTCAACTACATCTTGGGCTGCATCAAGAGGAGCATGGCCAGCAGGTCAAGGGAGCTGATTCTCCCCCTCTACTCCACTCTGGTGAGACCCCACCTGGAGTACTGTGTCCAGCTCTGGAGCCCCCCACAGAAGAAGGACGTGGACGTGCTGGAGAGAGTCAAGAGGAGGGCCACAAAGATGATAAGAGGGCTGGAGCACCTTTCCTATGAGGACAGGCTGAGAGATTTGGGGCTGTTCAGCCTAGAGAAGAGAAGGCTCCCGGGAGACCTTGTAGTGGTCTTCCAGTACCTAAAGGGGGCCTACAGGAAAGACAGGGAGAAATTCTTCATCAGGGCCTGTTGTGATGGGACAAAGGGTAATGGTTTTAAAACAAAAGGAAACAGATTCAGACTGGATATCAGGAAAAAATTTTTTACAATGCGAGTTGTAGAACACTGGAACAGGTTGCCCAGAGAGGTGGTGGATGCCCCATCCCTGGAAACATTCAAGGCCAGGTTGGATGAGGCTCTGAGCAACCTGATCTGGTTGGAGATGTCCCTGCTTCTTGCAGGAGGGTTGGACTAGATGACCTTTAAAGGTCCCTTCCAACCCAAACTGTTCTATGATTCTATGATTCTCTCTATATTAAAATGTTTATCAAGAAACAGTAAGAGAGAAGAAAATAACTGTCACCAACAATGTTCCCTGTTTCTCATAGGAACTGAAGGGACAAGATAAGAGGGAGGAAGGCAGGAAAGGAAGAAGTGAGGAAGGAAGGAGATGCTCTTACTTACGAATAGAGAGAGACCTAGTCACTACAGCATCCACTCTGAATAGCTGAAGGCCAATTTTTAGCACCTGAAACAGACAAAATGCCTCTTAAAAACTCTCAAGCCAGGGACTCTGGAGCAGAAAGCAGAGTGTTATTTAACCTGTTACCTGCCAGGACACTGAATAACCAAGGAAAGACTGCATTGTTATGTCTTTTGGGTGGAGCTTGTTTGTTTGTTTGTTTGTTTTTCACCTTGAACAGTTTCTCCAAAGATTTTTTTAAACAAACATATTTTCACTAAAGGCTGTTAGTGAAAGGGAAAAAAAAAAGAAAGAAAGAAAAAAAGAAGGCAAAATAATAATTTCTGGTGACTGAACAACATGACAGGCAACAAGACATCACCCTTACAGGCTTGCCAACTTTTAAAAGCAGCTCTCAGTGCCCCATACGTTATTCTGAGGTATGCAGTAGGTGATAGGGTGCACAGATTCTACTCCACTAGTATGCTCATGTAATATATAAAGCAAAGGTAAAGTTTAGAAATTATTGGTAATAACTATTAGGTGAGACTCAGGTTCTGAAATTATGAAAGAACTGATCATTTGACTGTCCATGCTGTGAAATGGTGAGGATGGCTTTCCCCTCTGCCAGCCGGCATCCTTCCAACCACTTCCCCTGGGAGCATGAGTGACTGCAGAACTGGGCTGTGATGCCCTAAACATAGTCTTCCTCTCCCAGTGGCCCCAGTACCACAGAATGACCCTCAATGTACATTTCCTAGAGTAGAGAGAGCCTGAGAATTCAGCATCCTTCAAAACCGTAGCAGTCTTTTAGGGAGTTAAAAACTAGGATTCAGGCTTGCATGGTGAATGCTTGCAAATGGGATGTGTTGAAACCGCTGAAGCGGTCACCATCCCAGCTGTACGCTCTTCTCTCTGCTGGAAGTTAGACAAGGAACAGCAGACACGGAAACTTTGCTATGCCACTGCTGTTCACAGCCTTGTGCATTTTCTACACTGAAAACAATAGCACCTTACATCAGTAAAGCTGAGCGTTAGGAATGGCAGCAAAGGAGAAAATAAAGTTCTTCTTTAGTCATCCTGCAAAAGTAAGCCCAGGGCTTTTGTAGCCTCCTACAGTCCATTTTGGCTTCCACAGGTTAGAAAATAATGCAAAAGGGGCATGAGCAAACATGAAATCACAATTACAGTTTCAGATCATTTTCACCAACTGGAAAGCTGCTTGCCTTCTGGAAACAATTTCCACGTGTGGTAAGACTTTTCACTGGCTTTGGAAGGTTCTGATGTCTGTAAGGAGTTTCCTAATGATTTCAAGATTTCATCAACTTGTAGGTTAGTAGTTTTACAGATTCTGTACATAGTAGAGTAAAATAATTGTTATATATAACTAAAACAAGAATTCATCATAAATACAGGCTATATCTGCCATGGTGTTCATAACAAAGCTATTTATAAATCAAACATATTCTGTAAATAAAATACAACCAAATATTATCAACTTGCATAAACTAATTTAAAGTGTTGTCTGGCAGCTAACATAAAAATGCCCTAAAACAGGCTGAATATAGTGAAACTACAAAATTATTCAATATCATCAAAGAATGAACTTAAGATATATGGAAATAAGCGGGCCCAAATTCCATTTTTCTTCTAAGTACAAACATTTACAGGCATTTCAAGGAACTTACGCACATGTTAGAAATTATCCTTCCTTTGTTTATGACAGCTTCAAGAATTATTTTGCAATGACTGTTACATTAGATTGCGGCACTGATTTTTACTTCTGCTATTGGTAATGTATTTTTCCAGCTGCATAACCTGTTTTGTATTCTAGTGAGTGCAAAATCTGAAAGTCACATTTTTCATGTTCATTTAAAGAAGGTCATGTTAGTCACATAGTAATCTTTAGTCCCTAAGGTATCTCCATGCCCCATTATATTTGCTTTCTCCTTACTTCTACTGTTAAGAACTATTTGTATCAGAAATAAAGATTCTTAAACTGAATTTACAGAAAGAAGGTTTGGGTTTTTTTTTTTTTTCAAAAGAACGAATCCCAGAGCATTTTAATATTTTCTGCTTTAGTAATATTCTAATTCCCTGTTCCTCGTTACAGCTGGCCATTTGGGCCTTGGTGGCTTAAGACAATATTTTTCAAATAGATTTACTGTTCAACATGGTGTTTCTCTGCATCAGCTAACTTGGGCCAAATAGTGTATATGTGGATATAACTCACCTAAAGTCATCCCTCTTATTCCATAACCAAATTAGTATTTATGGGAGTTAAAAATCAAAGCAAACTAAGTCAAAGCAATCTTCCTCTGACTGCATTAGCCATATTGCTTCTTTGAAGTATTGGGAACAAAGTTAAAATTGCAGGTGTATGGCTTCAAAAACATTTCATAATCAATGTGACTAGGTTTATCAATACCAAAATGAATGTCTGAACTTCACTCAAGTACAGGCATATCTGCTGTCAATGACATGGATTACTGCTGTTTCTGTCACATCTTGCTCAAAAGGGATTCAGCAGTTTTACGGACTTACCTTTTTTTTTTTATTTAGGCCACTTCAACCTTCATTGACAAAATGCAGAAGGTCCTAAGAAATCCTTTAGATACTAAGTCGGACTGTCAGTAAATCCTGACTTTTTTGGGCAAGGGATACATATTCGTTATGACTAAGCAAAGACAACACAGCAGACTTCCAAAAGTAGGCTTTACTCTCCACCCCTCCTAGTCTTTACCATGTGACACTTTCAATGAACTACACTAAATTTCCCTATTGAACAAAACAACAAAAACAAAAACAACTGCATCAAAATAAGACAGAAAGAATTTGCTCTTACGTGATATTCAAGAGCCATGTGCTCAGAAGGCACATTAGATGCGTTATATAGTAGAATATTATATAGTAGAATATAAATTCTTGGAAAGCCAGTTGGTTGAAGAAAAAATAATGGGTTTGCTTCTCAAAAAGACACTCAGAAAGTTGCTAGTGAGAAATGCCACAGCTTAAGTTTTAACAGATCTTTCAAAAATAAAACTAACTAACTGAAACTAAAAAAAAAAGTTACAATGACACACTCAAAACCCTTTAAAAAAAAAAAAAAGATTCATAGCATTTCAAGACAGGAGCAATATGATGAGCCTTATGTCATGCAACTTTTTATGGGTTTTATTCTAAGACCTGAGATTTGAGGAATAGGTTTGAGTCCAACACTAAAATACTGATTCTCAGACCAAATCCTTGGAATCTGAGAGGTATTTAGCTGTGTAACCACACAGTTACTAAAGTTCAAAGCTATAAAGCTATCAAAAAAAAAACCCCATGTGGTGACAGAATATTTTCCAAAAAGAACTATCCCTTACTTTCTCACCTTTCACAAAACAAAGGCACAAAATCCTAATCTTTTGTCACCCTTTGAAATCTTGTCATCCCTCCTGCCGTTTTTGATCATGGCAAATCATAGTAAGTAAAAAAGAAGAGTACTTTATACAAGGACATCATGCAAATAGAAATAAACTGTGTCAAGTATCTGTAAGAGAAAGTTCTCTGCTATAAGAAGAGGTTAGGTAGGATCACAGCTGAGGTAGATGCCAGCACCAGTAATTTCTTTCGGCAGAGTACATCGGTCCAAACCCTCAGTCATTTCTGTTTTACAAAAAACACAACAGAAACAAGTCATAATCAGCCACTTAACATTCCCTGACACTAGCATTTTAAATATTCTCTTACAGTTATCTCTGAGTTCACATTTTTTCTCTTATTACACTTTGTGTCTGGAGTTCCTCTGCTTCAGCATGATCTCTGTCCTTCTATTCCACGGATACAACTTTCCCAGAAAGATTCCCTATGCTTTTTCTTAGCTAAAAGCAGAATCAAGACTTAATTTTCACCCTCCTATTTTTCAAATACTTCTGACACAAGACATTTCTTGAAATACAATCATCTTACAACTTCTGAGTTCACTCCTTCTGCTTGTATTCCTACTTCTCTAATTTTGCTTTAACATAACACTCCAATACGTTTCAAGAAATTCTTAAGTACTGGCTTAAGATAATAATGACTCAATGAGAACTCTGAATTTTACTGTTCAGCCTGAGATCTCTTTACTCCTTCTCTTCTGTATGTCTGTGAATAATTTCATCCTCCTCCTCAGATACAAAACCTTAGACTAATATAAAGCGATAGTTCTAGTTCCTTACATTCAGGATGTATCTCCACCTTGCAGACTCTTTCAGCAAATCTTTTAAAAGACAAAGCCTTTTATAGCCAAATACACAGCCTGTGCTTTCCCCAGATTCTGAACCTGTGTCTTCATTGGTGCAACATCCTTTTCTCCATCCTTTATAAATGCTGTTTCACCTGCTTATTCACTTCTCTGTAATATAATACTCTTCTCTATAATAAGGAAAGAGATATTAAAATAATTGTATGCACTTTACACTAGGGAAGGAAGAGTTTGAACACTCCTTTTCATATATCTCAAAGTTCCTTATACTAAAGTCCATACGTCAATTTGACAGGAGAGCAAGATGCAGCAAAAATGATCCTGAAACAGATTTTTTTTTTTTTCAGCTTTAGTAATCAATCCATAAAATTCTAAAATACTGCAGAGGGGAAGGGTACCTGAGAAAACTCTCTGAAAAGCTGTACAACATAAAATATATCACTCCCGTTACAGGCAATCAGAATGTTTATATTCTTCCTTTAAGTACAACTTCATTCCTCTACTTAGAGCATAAAGTGAAAAGTACAGATTGAAAACACGGTTGGAATATGATTGACTGACTTCCTAAAATATGCAATTTAAGTACTTGGGCACCTGATGGCATTCAGAAAAATTCAAACTAACTTTAAGAATTTAGTGAACTTTTTCCCCCTCGGATCACCAGAACCGTTTATTCCGTCCTTGCTCTTTTCATGTACAAATTTGAAGCAATCATGTTTCCAGTTAGTTCTGGGAGAGCTCAATCACTTTCCAGCTTCGCAGATTATAAGGGCATAACAAAGGACAAAGAGTATCTTCCCAAACTTGTAGTCAGACATGATCTTTGACTGCAGTCCCCATAGGTAATAACCAAATTGACCTCAGCAAATCCAAATTGAATTCACATCTGCTACTTAGGAACAAGTACATGACAGCATTCCTTGAAGAAACTGTAGTTTCATTAATAAACTAACTTTTCAAATAGACTAGACATCCTTTCAAAAAATCCATACACGTGTCTAGCTCCTGTGCTTCTATAAGACTTTTCCATTCTCCAGATGACTGGGGAAGCCTCATCTTTCTTCAGTCACCTTGCTGATGTACCATCTCTTTTCCAATGTCATTGGAGCTTCATTCTTAGGCGTTCTTTGGTCACATGAGACCTTAGAAATACAATTATGTTACTATAGCATCTGGAAGAATGATGCTGCATAGTTGATTGGGAGAGTATTTTTACAGAACTGTGTTATCACACCTATTTTACAAACTAAGCCATGTTAAATTGAAGCATTATATTGATCACTCTTAACCTTTCTATTAATTAAAATAATAATTTTTAATATTTTTATTATATAGTATTTCTGTATCTGCCATTCAACATCTTTGAAGCCATCTACCTTCCCTATATCAATGAACATTTTTTTTACTGTGTCTTGTACATGGAACGATACTGAAAGAAGATGAAATGTACCTCAGGATGCTTATTAGAAGTCTGGAGGGAAAAAAAAACAAAACCAAAAAACCCAAAACCCAAAACACACACACAAAAAAAAACCCAAACAACCCACTGTGGAAATAATACTGGATCTAACACTCTTATACCATTTACAGAAGAATTAATTCCAGTAATATAGTTAAGATATAATTTTTTAAAAGCTCTTTATGACAAGATTCCAAGGTACAGATCCATCACATACAGAAACAATGAAAATCAGTTTAAAGTAGATTTTGGTTCCAATAATTTTCTCTTTGATATATTTAAATAGAGTAATATAGGATTCTTGATTTACCACCAGACATAAGTATCAGTTATCATCTGCTTGTTACAAAGATTCAGAATCGTATATAAAGTCATTAATTAGAGTCTCTTGACCAACAATTATTTTTTTTTTAAAGGATAAGAATCAGATGGAAAATTTGAGAAAATTTAATCCCTAATAAATTTAAGCATCGTCTTCTCAAAAGCTCTACTTAAAAGTAGTCTTCATTTTCAGAGTCTAAGGGCATACAAAATCTCATTTTGCCTTTGTAAAACTTTTATCCTAATGAAAAAAAAAAGTATTAATCTGATGGTAATTCTGTTAACACAAACAGTAAAGTCATTAAATAGACTATTATGCCCTACTGACTGGAATGCAGTGTTTCCCATACAACAGATTACGAACGAAAAATTACAGATGCCAGAATTTACCCAGCTACAGAACTAACTGAGTGGGAAATACACTGCTTCACAATACACTACATGCATGTTCCCATTTTACCTGGCTTGCAGAGAAAAAGGCAAAAAGGAAAGAAGGGACAGTAGAAGCAAAAGATGCTGTAATCTCTTTCAGTCTCCAGCTGAATTTTACTGTATTTAGTGCTGTCATTCACCATTACTCTACCTCATCTGTCTTGTTGAGACCTTTCTTCATGCTCTTACTGCTCAAGTGAAACTATGGCTTTATTTCACATCTAAACATTTGTGATACCTTTAGCCTGAATTATGTTATTCACATTAGCAGTACGGAAAGCGCAGTATGTTGTGGTGACCCACACCTCAGTGTTATGAGCCTTACAGCTTTCTCATAGGTTTTAGATTCATTACTAGCTTATGGGATTCAGAAGTGGTATATTTAGAAAAAATATGGTGGAGATCGACAAGGATATAAATTCCTTGTCCTCTCAAAGTGGTTCATTACCACTACGTCTAGGAACAGTCATGACTCACTAATGACTACATACATTATTCCATATATATATGTTTGCATCAAATGTATTCTTAGTATATATACTGATACAAGACGTAAGTGGATGTTTGTTGGATGGAGTTACTTCTCAGCAGGTCACCAGACAGGAGGGCAATGTGATATCCCACCTCATTCACTCAGAGGTGACTGTCAAATGCAGGAATTGATACCTGATCCATCAAAGTTACGTTTGTTCCCTTAAGGAAATGTCTATTTCTGTTGGAGGAACAGTAAAACTAAGTCCTAACAAAAGTAGGAGTTAATAAGGCAGAAAGAACTGAAGGAGAACAAGTAAATCTATCCGAAGTCCTACTGACATTCAAGAAAGGAGATTAGTTATAAAGCTAACACTCCCGCCAAGAAGCACTTCTTTCCCAAAATGAACCTGACTGACATGTAGAAAATATAATGCTTTATGTAATGCATACAGACATAGAGACACCTTTTAGTTTTAATCTTGATGTCAGAAAACAAAGCATTTTTTAATTTCACTTATTGATCTGTTTTTAGAAACATTTACAATAAGCAAAATAGGCAGCATGGTAACAAACCTTTTCTTTTTTTCAATTTTTATTTTCAAGATATTTGAGCTAGGAGTGATTGCCAGGATTTTTCATCCAGGACTGCTTAGCAGATTTATAAGTGAGTATTGCGATGCGCTAATGAGTGCTTTATCTCCTCAGCACAACTTCCAGAATATCCAAAGCACAATAAACCATTCTCACCTTAGAAAAATACCAGTGTCAGCTTCAGAGCTTGCAATGATAGGGCTGAGGGATGAAGACATGTCCTTCAGTGACTATAAAACACAGCTTTGCACTGAGGAATCCAAAGTACTCCCAAGGAGCTGGTTTTAGAGATCCCTCCTGACAGATGGATAAAGATCTGTTCACTGCATTTCTATGATTATTGGTTTAATGAACATATCCAGTAGTTCTGACTGGTTAATTCTCCCGACACCATCTACATTTAAGAAACATAGTGAATCATACAAGGGATTCAACACACCAACTTGTAGTACAGATGTAGCACATCTGTCAGAACAAATGTGACCTACCTAGAAATACCAGAAAACGGACAATTGTGGGAGACTGCATGAGTAAAAGAATAGTGGATGACACGCAGAAGAGACATGGAGAATATTTTGTTATATTATGTAGTATGTGAATCTATTCATAATCATGGAAGAAGCAGGGTATTTATGGTAGTTATGGAGTACCTGGAAAACAGAAGGTTTAGGGAGGAAAGCTGAAAAGGCAGGAAGCAAAAGTCTGTTTTGTTAAGGGTCAATAAAATTACTCCCATTGAGTTTAATAGGCTTTGGACTAAGCAGTTTTCCAAAACAAAGCATGACTTATTTTTGTCCTTGAAATAAGATTATATATTTGTTGTCATGTTTAGCAAACTATCTGATAGTATTGTGAACTCATTTCCACAAATCCCTAGAAAAAAGGACTAATCTCACAACACAAAATACCACCTTTTCATATTTTATAAATAAGACACAATTTAACCCTTAGTTAACATATTTATAAGCAGCTCCCTCTGTGATCACTGATTTTTTATGTGAAATTGTTTATCTCTGCTGTAAGAACTCTGCAGAAATTGAAGTTTTCTAGCAGTAGCAGCAAAAGCAAAAATAATTTACCAATGACTGTCAATAACACTTAATCAAAATTTATGTACTACTACTGCAACATTTCTTCAACACAATCCCTATAGCTGCTTCAAAAGTCTGACCTTGAAGATACTAGGTGTGAATTTCTGATTTTAGACAGCAAATCCAGAAGTCCAGCAGTCAGACAATTCCACCAAGGATTTCCAGCATTATCATTCCTCAAAAACATCTTCATATTAAAAAATTATAATTCTGCTATCAGAGCTAAACTGCAGACTATGTGAAGGGCAAAAATCTGCTTGAGAACCAAAAGCTACAGATTTTGAGATAGTAATGAAATGCAACCCTGACATGAAAATGAACAGAAAAGCAGCACGGGTTTTGTGGCTTATTAGTGCAATCCCATGTCTAGCTGCAATGCAACAAGATGGCATGCCCCTTAACAGGACTAAATTTAAACCGTCAGTGCAAGGCTGGCCCTTCAGCTTCTCCTCACAACCTGTTCAAAATCCTGAACATCTACCTACGAGTGACACGGGCTTCTGTTTCCATTCAATATTTCCCACTGAAGAGAGGATCAGAGTTTTTGTCTGTCCGTGCAAGGTTTTCATAGAGTAGCAAGAATTCAGAGGGTAATTAAATAAACAGACTGCATTTATAAAGCTTCAAAAAGTGTCAAGTATTTGAGAATACAAGCCCTTATTAAGAAAAGCTACCACATCTTTTTTGGTGTGTCATCACACACTACACAGTTTATAGGCCCTAATTCAACTCCCCACAGTAAAAGCTTGCCTCAAAATTGAATTTGAAGCCTCAAAATTAATGTCAGCATTTTTTGAGAGATTCAGCTCTCACACAGGCATGTCCTGTGAAAATGAAAGTCAAAACAGGAAACCAAATTCCAGACACAGTCCTGAGATATTAATTAGGATACATTTTTATAAACAGACTCCGAAATAAATCCTCTTCCTTCCTAGCAGACCTCAGCATTACCTTACTTAACAAGAAATTGTGCATACATTTTTCTTGAAATTGCACTGCTAAATAATTTCTCCCAAAGAGACTGAATGACTAGCAAAGGAAAAGAAATGTATATTGTACATTTCCGTTATCTGCTTCCAAACTATAGGATTATTGCATATCCCTCTTTTCAGCCAACTACACTGCTTATAGTTGAATGTATAAAACAGGAGAAACCATAGACTGACCACAAAGTATTTGAAACTGCAATGGGCTTTTGTTTGTTTGTTCATTTATTTGTTTGGTTTTTTTAAATAATGACGTTTCACCTCTATGCAGCCAAAAGCAATCTAACAAGGATTTCTTAAACAATTAGCATGGCAGCCTTTAAGAAAGAGATTCGTTACGGTTCTCAGAGGACAGAGCTCCTATGTTTGTCCCTCTTCGCCACACTTTTGAGATTGTTATTTAACCTGGATTCAGACCCCCTAGCATTACTCTTTTTCCAGGGCCATCCTCAGATTTCCAGCAAATCTCTTCCTTTTGTGGACAGCAAGCTGTTTGATTTTATTCCTGCAGCTAAATATCATGTGAGATCTACTTGAAAAAAAAGGAATCCAATGATAATTTTATGAACACAATGCAAACTCTGCAAAAGCATCCCTGCTGTTCTGGAAAAGATTTAATGTATTGGTGCAGGAAGATAAGGTGAGAAATGTTCCAGAGATTTTATGCAAACATCATGAAATACCAAGAAAAGCCTCCATGTACAAATATCTTCACTGATACTAACACTCATTTGCTGTTCCTTTACAGCAGATGCAATCTTCCATGAAAATGATTCTGTTTAGCACTGAGAATCTTCTCCAAAAACTAAAAGCTGCTCAAAGTAAGCGTAAATGTTTATAAGTCCAATTCAGAACTTTTAACAAACTAGACTCCAAAACTTATGGAAAGTATGGATAAACATTATTTTGGAACAGAAGTACAATTACATAATTATGAAGAAAAAGATTTCAGCTTCCAAACTGTTTTATAATACATTGTATCTAAATGTTTTCTGCATTTTTCTTAAATAGCCATGAGGACCAGATGACAAAAATGTTGGTCTTATCCCCAGTGGTATGAAAACTTATTACACTATATGAACCTTTTACATTCTATCAGCCTGATGTACCCATGGGCACTATTTTTGATAATTTGATTTGGACCATTTTTCATTTAGACATTCAAAATGAGGTATCTCAGGTAAAAGGTTATAAGTAACTATCAACAATGTATTTTATTTCCAAAAAAAACAAATCAGTTTGGCATTTTAGAAAGTGTCTTTCAAACACTACCTAGGAAGAAGATCTAGAAATTAAATGACGTGTGCCCAATTTTTTCTCAGAAGCTGCACAAAGTGTAGCTAGTTAAAACATCTGGTATCTCTATGACATCAGAAGCACAGCTACTGGAAATTACTCGGTCTTGCATAAAATTCTCAGCACTAACACAACTGTGCTAAATCCCATAGCTCAGGGAAACAGGAAACCATTGGCCCATAGTATAATGAACATTTTATGAGGAAGAACATAGTTATTATGCAGTAACGGCACTCAATTTACTTGGTCCCCTGATCTAGAGGGCTGTACATTCAGCCATCACTGGCATTTCACAGACATGGAAAGGAAAAATGGAGATCAGATTCTTGAAAACCTGTATCTTATTGTACTGTATGTCATCAAAACGCAGGAAATTTCAGAGTTGTCTCAAACATTATTTCAGGAACGGAGCCGTTTGGAAGTGTTTTAAATGAAGTGAGAGTTTTCTGTATCTTTCCCTTTTGATTGCTCCCTCCTCTCATCTTCCCGGTGTCTCAACTAACACAGTGCTCGTATTGAGGCTTGCTGCAGCGAGAGCCTGATTTTGATGCACAGTCCTCCTTCCCTGGGATATAGAGGAGGACTGTTTCTCAAGGGACTGTATAGCGCTGCTCTGTCCTCCTTTTGACTCTGTGAGATTTTTCAAGTATAAAAGGAAGACAATTCCCCCCTTTGTAAGATTCTACATCTCTTTATGGTTTAGCTTTTTTCTTGCTCTGAAGCCTTATTTCTAGGTCTGCGTATCTTGCGAAAAGTAGCAAGAAATATGGATTTGAACCCACAACTGGCATAAGAGAAGTCTTTACTTCTTTTCCCTCCTTTTTAATCACTATGATATTCCAGCCATTCCTTAGAGCATAAAGGAAAACAATTATCTTTAAAGAATTACTTTTCCCCACTCATTAGCCACATATTGCAGAAAGGCTACAACTTAGTTTATATTGGAAAGGGGAATGAAAAGTAACTCTCAATGAAAGATCCTTAATTTATTTCCAGCCTTTTTTTTTGGTCACTTCTGGACTGCATGGAAACAGAAGATTCTATCTAAAGAGCCTAATAACTCTTTGTTCCAGCTCAAATCAAGGGACATCATTAATTTGATAATTATTTCCTGTAAACCAGTTGAAATTAGACACAATTGTGTCTTCCTTCCCCTTCACACCCAACTCCACTTTACAGTCTAGGAAATCTGGTGAAATTACAGGCTCCCGCTGAGGCGCAGAGAATAAAATGAGTGCACTTCCCATATAAAAGGAAAACTATTACTTCCTTTTATCAGGCTTACTGATAAGTAAAATCCTAACCGTAAGGCTTACAAGCAAAAACACTATTAGTTCTAGGATACTAAAAAAAAATAATACGTTATCATCCACCAGGTCTACCTGAAGTACATTCAGCAAAGTAGGCAGCTGGATAAGTATGACACTACAGCATAGCTTTGTGCCATGAGGCATGAAGGGGGTTACCTTGTGGTAAATTATGGAACTGAGGTTGCAATAGAATAAAGCGTGAAGGAAGCTGCCTACAGCAGCGCACACCAGCCTACCTCCTTCTTCAGTGTGTCCTCTTGCCTCTTCCTGGCTCTAACTGCCTGTGAAAGCTTTACAAAAATGGAGGGCAGATGGTCAAAGCCAGCTTGACCATTTGTGTAATCTGAAAGTCATTGCAGCACAAATAATGTATCTTTATTACACTCCCAACTGCTGAAACCGTAAAATTGATGTATGTTCCCAAAAAGTTTTCATGTTTTATTTTTCTCCTGTTAACAAATTTGGACAGTTTTAGGTTTCATCTTTTCCTTCCCAGAAAACAGAGCAGTGGAATGACCCTTTTCTTGAACGTCTTCACGTGACCATTCACCTTACCCAAAACCACTACATGTCATGTACCTTCATTTGTCCTATTTTTTGCATGCTATTCTGCATCATATGCAGCTGCAAGTACATGTATGACTATAAATGCCTGTAGAATGTCAGCACGTCTGGCCTTTAGGAGATATTTGTCATTCCATCACATTTGATATATGTAGATTGTCGCTATAAGAGCAATGTATATTGCATAGGAACGACAACTGACTACTGAGTGAAAGGTTAGGCTGCACAACAAAGCCCTTAATGTTCATATCTGCTCCATGTTTTAACACAGCTGAAACCATGGTGAAACTAAGTGCAAGCATACGGGCTCTGACTTACCACAGATACGCCAATATCTGGTTATTGTTTTGTAGAGACTTTCTGTACCCTGAACTAATGGACTAATTGGTTTGTTAAATGAAATAATCAACATATGTTTTCACAGAATTCAAACTAATGATAATACAGTAAATGTATAAAAAAAAAATCTTTGCAAGGAAAGAGCATTGACAACATTTGTCAGTTTAAACACTTTCTGGCAATAGCTCAGCTTGTTAACAGGCAATGAAAGACTGCTCTATTAAGCTCAGGGTGATGCTAAAATGATTTCATACAAGACGATAGCAATTTTCCTTACCACCAAGTGAGGCTGCCTGTTGAGAAAGGCCATGGCATGCTGCAGGCCTTTGCTATTCATAGGTATTGATTGTAATAAGGAAGACATTTTATTGCTATCCAGCGTTATACTGAGTTACACAAACAGCTATGTTTTATTGAGAGCTAGGAGTCATACAGAAATGACTTGGACTACTGCTTAGTTTAATAGCATTTCCTTTTAATTTAAACTGAAGTGATGTCCCATACAAATAATAAAACAGATTACAGAATCCTTTGGTTTTAATTTAAAACCAGCCTTTGAAAAGGAGAGGGTTTAATAAATGCTACCTTTTAGAATTTACCTGACTATCACTTCCATCAATAAAATGTTTTTCCTGATCAGAACTAGATTAATTTTTGGTGCTAAGTGAAATTCTGAGTTCTTGGCAGTCACCCAAGCGTGTGGGAACCTGGCCTCAGTAAATATTGCAAGAAAACCTTAGTAAGGCATAAAAGAATAAAAAAAGAACAACAGAAAAGAGTGTCCACCAACAGAGAGGGAAATGTAATCCTGGTTAGTGTCCAGAGGAGAAGAGAAAATTACAGCCGCGGCTCTTTGAACTCATTCTGCATTCTGCAGGCTCCAAACATCATGCTGCACAGTAGTATTTTTTATTTGGGTATCAAGATTGCCAGTCTAACATAAATCTCTGTTGGAGGGATATTTTAAACTCCCCAGTTTAAATATCCTGCTAGTCAAAACCTGGTAAATGCAGGACATGGGAACGAGTTTTATTTTATTTCATATGGCAGTTATATTTTAGTGCAGTCCCTCCTGCTAGAGGTGGGATGAAAGCACACCTCTGAAAGAAGTTCCTGATGGAACTCCTTCATAATCAGCTTGTTAAAAGACCTCGAATGCTAGCTGTCCTACCTGATGGCATGGCTGCAGCTTTGCCCTCTCCCATTGCTAGAAGATCTGAGAGAGATCTCTGCTTTAACATCACATTGTCCCCATAATTTCCTCCTTCCAGATTTTACAAAGTAAGCATGCAATGAACTCTGGTCTAGGTTATTTGTCCTTGGCATACACATTTCTGAGACCTTGTCAGGAGTGCTTTCACCCTCTACATCAAACATTCTCCCTCTTTCACAGTGCCGATTTCTGGCTCAAACACATAAAGAAGGGAAGCCCTTTCCAGAGAAAGCTACAAGATCCACAGGTGCAGAGAATTATGCTAAAAGACAAGCCATTCTTGGTCACTAAATAATGATGCCTGTTTATCTGCATGTTTAATAAAAAGTGACCTGTTTGAGTAAATACCTTTGTATGATTTTGAAGGACTGTGTTGGATTGTATGAATGCTGCTGCAGTTTCACTTCAGTTGAATTCTGTATGATTTAATAGAATCAGATCAGTGTAAGACTGTTGCAAGGATAATGTGAAAGGGGATCCAGCAATCCACATAGACTAATGAGTTTCATAGTCAATCTCCGTCTTTATTTGTCTGGATGTACATGCTGGATTCTCCATTCATATGGGAGCAAGGTGACACTTTGCACTCAGGACTACTTGCATAATTTTCTTTAAGTCATCAAGGAGTCAATGAGTATAAACATGAATAGTCTTCAGATCAGTAAATAAGATTTTTCTCCACCTATATATCCTTGTATTCTCTCTTCCTTGTTCCTTGAATGTTACCTATCACTACATAGGAAAACTTTGGGAAAAGAGTCAAAGAAGACTAGGTTTCAATACAGGGCCACAGACTCCAGTGCCCCAAATGTGGCTACCATGTCCAATGTTAATGAACTCTGAAATATCTAAATTTGAAACTTAATGACCTGAAGTTCCCCCTAGACCCAATGAAGAAGGATATACACACTCTTCCTCAGAGCACTTCAGGTCTTAACACTCCTCTAATGGTAGCGGGCTCTTAGCCAACTACCCTTCCAGCTCCAGTGTCTCAAGCAGGTGCCTAAAGTAACGCTAAGGATGAGTCTAGCATGTGTTGCCAACAATTAAGATGCCCCACCCCTTGAAACATGCTAGGCCAGGTTGGACAGGGCTCTGAGCAACCTCATCTAGTTGAAGATGTCCCTGCTCCTTGCAGGGAGGTTGGACCAGATTACTTTTAAAGTCCATTCCGATCCTATGATTCTATGTTTCTGTGTGCATATAGGTTTTGTATTAAAATTAGATTTTTAATATTAATTCATATACACAAAGGAGTAACAATATTTTCCCATTGTTAAAGAACAAGACTAAAAGCCACAATTCCTGAAAGACAGATCTCGATTTACTGTTCATTATGGGTCTTCCTTTATTTCCTTGCTGCAAAAATAACTTAGTTCCAGCCTTCATCAATGAAAATCTATGTAAATTTCACCATGTGGCCTCTTAGACAGGATCATGTGTTTCCATTTCCAAACCCAAGCATCTCTTACTCCAGGAGAGTAGCAGCTGTCCCCACCAAGCCCCTGCTCCATCACTGCCTGCAGCAGAGTTGGGATAAAGGGCAATTTCTCTAAAAGTCCCTTTTTCTTAGTGCACTGACACGTCTGGTGAAAAGACTTCTCAAATATCCCTAGCTACACAAAAGAAGTTCCTTCTAGCTTAGTGTACACTGTAGCCCATTGTACTAAACCCCTCAGTGCTATCTTCTAGTAAGTACCCCTTCAGCATTATTACCACCAGAAAGCTGTCTATACAACAGCAGCTTTTCTTCTTGCAGTGTTATTTCTATCGTATAACACATGCCTGCACAATTGCTTTAATTTGAATCTGTGGAAATACAGACTGCAGAGCAGAGGGCAGATCAACCTCTGGTTTTTAATAAACGATCACACTGACAATTAAAATTCCTAGTGACAGGTGAATTATGGTTAAAATATATGATTGATTTCTAACAGAAAGATCTGGAGCAGCAGGGAGTAGATCAGCTAGCATAAAACCTTAATAAAAATCAAAGTAATAAACCTTTTGCAAATATCAATTTTAATTATTTTTTAAATTGCCTTTTCCTCTTCCATCTTTTTCATATGGCCCAATCATGTGAAAAGTTAATCATATTTTATAATAAAAACATTTACTGTTCTCTTTTTTCATCATCTTTAGTGGAGTTTTCCAACAATATAAGCCATTACACTAAAATGGGAAATTCTTCAGCCATCAGAGCACACAGCTGTTTTAGAGTTAGTGTTTCACATCAGTAAAGTTTTTTTTTACACAAGTATTGCAGCTTCCAGAGTGTGATTTTGCCACAAGGTTTTTATTTCTAAAATCCTGTATTTAATTTTTAATAATATCTACACAACGACTAGCCAATCTCTGTGTTCTGATAGGCTTCTTTACTCAGCATTTTTTGAGCTATCTGCAAACAATAACAGAAGTAAATCAGCTTCGAAGTCCTTACAGTTAAAGCACAGAAGTTTCTGAAACATACATAAAGAAGTTGTGGAAATGAAGTGCACAGCAAAAAGATAGCCAAAGAGGAAGGCTTCTCTCAAATTCTTAGAAGACCAATGACATGGAACATTTACTTTCATCTCATACTCTTCCTCTCACACAGGTTGAAAGGGATATTGTCAAAAATAAGCTTTCAAGGTACTTTTGTGTAAGCCAAGGGATATAGAGCACTGTATCTTCATTTTTAGAGGTGAAAGATGTAGCAAATTTTTAGTAGTGATTTGTTTAATGGAAGAAAAAGTGCCACAAGGGCCACTAAAATTGGTACACAGCAGGGAAACATAAAAACCTCTGGGTGCTTACCATTCTGAGTTTCTTTCATTCCTCTTTGTTTCCAAAAGTGCTTTTTACTTACACTGTAATGATCTTTAAATGGGTGGTAATGAAGAATAATGAACTGGAATCGGTCAGCTCTAACTTGTGACTTGCTATGAACAGAGTGTATATTAAACAGTATATCACAGACAGGTATTTAATTCCAGCTCCTCTTATTTATTTATTTGTCTAGAGTATGTCCTGACCTTCTCCAAGTTTTACTGCCATCAGTATGACCACTGTAGTTTAACTGCAGAAGAGATTGACCTGCTTAGAGGCAGATAAACGAGTAATTCCAAAGAATTGCTTTATGATTGCTCTGATCTTCGCAGGGGCTTAAAGAAATAATTGAGCAATCTGATATTCTATATTGTTTCTTTTCCACAACAAATATTTCTTTTTCTAGATGAGCTCAACATGAGTCGGCAATGCGCTCTTGCGCTCTTGCGGCCCAGAAGGCCAACGGCATACTGGGCTGCACCAAGAGGAGCGTGGCCAGCAGGTCGAGGGAGGTGATTCTCCCCCTCTACTCTGCCCTGGTGAGACCCCACCTGGAGTACTGTGTCCAGTTCTGGAGCCCCCAACAGAAGAAGGACATGGACCAGCTGGAGAAGGTCCAGAGGAGGGCCACAAAGATGATAAGAGGGATGGAGCACCTCTCCTATGAAGAAAGGCTGAGGGACTTGGGGCTGTTCAGCCTGGAGAAGAGGAGGCTCCGGGGAGACCTGATAGCGGTCTTCCAGTACCTCAAGGGGGCCTACAAGAAAGACGGGGAGAGGCTGTTCAGTAGGGCCTGTTGTGACAGGACGAGGGGTAATGGTTTTAAAATAGAGGGGGGTAGGTTTAGATTGCATAGTAGGAAAAAATTTTTCACGATGAAAGTTGTAGAACACTGGAACAGGTTGCCCAGAGAGGTGGTGGATGCCCCATCCCTGGAAACATTCAAGGCCAGGCCGGATGAGGCTCTGAGCAACCTGATCTAGTGGGGGATGTCCCTGCTCCTTGCAGGGGGGTTGGACTAGATGACCTTTGAAGGTCCCTTCCAACCCTAACCATTCTGTGATTCTATGATTCTATGAGACATGAAGCCAACTGACCAAAAGTGGATCTTTAATATGTATTAAATATATGCTGTGTGCATCCAACCACACAGATGTAGACCAGTTTCTTTTGAAGAAAGACCACTTAATTTACCAAAATATCCAAACAGTGATTTAGCATTCCCCAAGTAATGTATTTTAAATTCTTACTCTCAGTTCAGTTGGTTTGACTTTCAGAGTCACATATCAGTCTTCCGGTACCTAAAGGGGGCTTACAGGAAAGACAAGGAGAAACTCTTTAGCAGGGCCTGTTGTGACAGGACAAGGGGTAATGTTTTAAAATAGAGGGAAGCAAATTCAGACTAGACATAAGGAAAAACTTTTTTACAATGAGAGTTGTAGAGCACTGGAACAGGTTGCCCAGAGAGGTGGTGGATGCCCCATCCCTGGAAACGTTCAAGGCCAGGTTGGATGAGGCTCTGAGCAACCTGATCTAGTCGGTGGTGTCCCTGCTCCTTGCAGGGGGGTTGGACTAGATGACCTTTGAAGGTCCCTTCCAACCCTAACCATTCTATGATTCTATGGTATCTTCTTAGCAGCAGCTGAGGATCGTGGGTTACAGCCCCTTTCCTCACTTGACCAAGGCTGCAGCATAGGCGCAGTACTGGAGCTGTTAGGACTGATGCCTATACCAAGTGTGTGCTACCCACAGTGTATGTGGGCTGCTGAGAGGCCCATGTGTAAGAGGGCATTCAGTGGGGGGCCACAGCCAGCACAATTCAGCTGGACAACAGCATCTTCCCTCCCCACCTCAGGCAGCTCCCAGGAACTGGACATGACTGGTTTGATGGGCTATATTAAATATCTTGGCAGACCTCAAGAACTGATGAACTTGGACGCAAAATCCTGTGCAACACACTCAAAGAGTGATGAGAAAAACAACTTGAGATTGCATGAAGGCAAAAACTTGCTATTTACAGAATGAGTTTATCAGAACTGATGTTTTTTCTAGCAAAAGCTGTTGTAAATATGAGCTCTATTTGATACTGCATTGTTTAGTGGCAGACAGAGATAATACAAAACATAATGCAATTTACCGCTTCATTTCTTCATAAAGTCTACCCAGAAACATTTACTGCTCCATGTTACAGTAGAGATGAAGTTTAGCAAAATGAATAAAGTAGGGAGTCCGAAAAACTGTAAATAATGCTCTCTGTTTTCCTAAATAATATTTCACACTCTAGTGAAATAAGAAATTTTCTTTTTAATACCATATCTGACCTGAATTATTTGTCTAAAATTTCTAAACTTGAGTAGTCACCCTGGACTAGATTTGTATTTTTTGTTTTGTCTATTGACAAAATGGTCAGCTCGGTCCACTCTGCCTGTGGACTTTCAGAACTGAGAAACACTTGAGCAAGTGTAATTTTCAGCTTCTGATTTTGTTTTTAATTAGAGCACTGCAAGTGCTGAATTTTCCTCAAGTTTCTTCTCAGTTGTCAACTCACAAGGGATATGATTAAAACTAAGAGATTTTAAAACAAAACAATGATAATGCTTTATGGTTTTAGTCGGTTTTCTGGCCTTTTCACTTACAAAAGCAAGATTCTGTTCCTTTAGCTCCAAAACATGGAATATCATATATATTCTCACTCACACACAAACTGTAGAGCTCCTTTCAGACACTGGAAAGAGATAACACGACCTTTCTGGCTTCTGGGCAACATGGCTGATAACCTCTTCTGTTTGCTTCTCTAGCACCCTCCAGCAATCCTCTTAATCACTTGACAGGCATGAATTTTGAGGTTGAAACTTTTCATCCTTTTTTTCCCCCTTTTCAACATCAGTTCTGGAAAATTCATTTCTTTTTCAATATATCTGTTAGAAAGGGTAGCTATTTTAACAGCTTCAGTTAATATGCATTTTGGGACATCAGCAAATGTCTCTCTGGAGTACTGCACTGTGACACACAGTAGATGCAAGTCAGACGAAGGTTAGCAACCTCTATTCTGTATTCTGCTGCATAGCGTAGACCTACCTTTAGCTATCCTTATAAAAATCGAAATTCAGACAAAAGTGTACATTTCCCAATTCAGTAGAGACTGTAAAAGACAGAAGAAGAGGAACGATAACCTCAGAGTCAAAGTTGTCACTTCACAGGAAGACCTCAAACTTCACTGAAGATTTTCCAAAACAGAAATTCAAAACATATTTTTCAGGAAGACCTAAATTTGGGCAGTCCAAAAGATGGACTTTCCAAAAGGTGGATTTTCTAAATTTATCATTAGGTCATTTGTATTTTGAACTGAGATTGCAGAATTCTTAGTTTGAAAGTTTTCCTAGTTCACTCATCTTAGAGTAAGGTTAGCTCAGCTTCAAGAAAATTTAAGAGCACCAACAAATTGTATCATTTTATTCGATGCGCCTTTTTCAGTTTAGATGAACTTAATATGTATTTTTTACTCTCCCTTCTGTATTTTATACAAGACATCTCTTGGAAATACACTTTGTTAACCTATGGTGAAAATGGCTATAGCACAAAAATTAGGAAAAATAAATGCAAAAAAAAATCTGTGTAGAAATGGAGAAGTTGAGGCAATGTTAACAAAAAAGTAAACCATAAAGAGTCTACAAAACCACATCTATAAAAATACCATTTTAACACCATTAATACTGATTCCTTTCTAATAGGTTTGTAATTCATAGAGAAGATCATTACAGCCTTTAACTAATGGTGAAAATCCATATCCTAAAATTCAGGCTTGCATCCACAAGAGAGAATTTCTAGACCATCGATGAGGATTTGATAAAAATACTGGGCCCTTAACATTCCTCAGGAATATATTCTAGAAAACTCTTGGCTGAAAACATTATAAAAGCAGCATGATTTTTTTTGTTTAGTTATCAAAAATAGTATTATGATATTGTAGTCTAAACTCATGATCATGGACTATAAACCAGGCACAATTGTTCCAGAGGACATGTGAAAAATTGTAATTATTATCTTGAAATCAAGAAGTTATGAAGGTAGAATGAAAATTTACTGGAGTCTACATTTTGGAAAGTGGCAAAATAAATACTCCTAAAATTTAAAAGTGTAAGCTCTACCTTTCTTACTAGCCACAACTTTGTAATGAAATCAAAGTTAAAGATGTTGGAAGATCTATATGAAATTTGCACATATTTACTTTCATAGTGAACTATGTACTGTAAAAGTATCTAATTTACATTATTTGAATCTTTTCTTAAAAAAAATAAAATCAAGAATTGTTATTACAATCATAGAAATAGTATGAATGATTTTAAAGGACAAACGCAGGTCATCTAAGGTTCAATTTTAAACATTTTCTCCTTGTATTTCTATCAGGATTTTTTTTCACCTAAAAGAAAAACTTACCTTTGTCATCACAGACTTTTGTTGTCTGATTTTTTTTTTTTTTACTTCCTAGTTTTTGAGTTCTCATCCTGCTTGCTGATTCAGCTCATCCTTCACTCCCACTCATTTTTCTGGAAATTTAATTAGACTAGTCTTTATTCCATTGTCCATTGCAATCGTACGAGATCGAGGACAGATTCCTACAGAGCACACGTCAGCTTGACAGGGAACAATACACTCCACACAGTTTCCCTACTAATTACATACTCACATAACAGTAGTGTAATTTCTTTTTTTAAAAATGTTTTCTTATGAAAATGTCATGTGAGATACTGCCAGAAGATTTATTTGTCAAAATAGATGACAACTCCTGGTTTACCTTCTTCTCAAGAACTGTTATTCTGTCACAAAAGGATATGAGACTGGTGTTAGATAATTTCTCCTTGCTCAATTCATTTTGGCTATTACTCTTCTCCCTGCTATTCAGCAGGTGCTTACAGTTCATTTGATTTGATTATTTGTTCCAGTGGCTTTTTTCTACATAATTGAAATTATGCTGATGGGTCTATGATTCCCCAGCTCTTCCTTCCTGTCCTTTATAAAGGCAGGCACTGAGTCAGCTCTTTTTTGACTTTCCTGAAACTTCCTCCATTCTCCACAACAGAAAACTGCTAATGGATCTTGAGAATGTTTCATCTAGTTACTTAAATACTATACAATAAACTTCATTAAACACAGCTCATTTAAAAATATCTAATTCATCTATGTGCTCTTTTATCATTCCAATCTGACATCTTAGTAATTTCTTAGGCTTAGTAGTTGTGTTAGCTGAGCAAAGTAGCTCCAGTTATGGAAAACTGAAAATAATATTAAACTTTTTTTTTTGCAGGTTTAATATCATTTTTCAATGTCTTTCCTTCCCTGTTTAATAGCATATCAACCTTCTTTTTTTTTCTTGCTCTTATTATTAATGTGTTTATAAAATGACTTTTAGTTGCCTTTGATGTCATTTTTTATGCCATGCATAATTCTGTGTCTTGGCCTTTCCAGTTTTGTCACCCTTCATGTTAGTGGTGCTTCATTAACACTCATTTGGCAGTTTGACCTAGTTCCCACTTTCTGAGGGATTTTTTTTTTTTCCTGGGCCACCAAAGTCAAGGCTTCCTTAAGGGAGCTACTTCCTAGGCTTCACAAGTATTGAGGTGGCTTGTGCTCCTCTCTTAAATATAATTTCTAGGTGGAACTGCCAGTGCTTGTAAATGTTTTCCCCTTAGATTTATTTGCAATGAGGAATGACTCATCAGCCCTACTAGTTTGTTCACTTATAATTTACTGGTTTTATTATGATCTGCACTTTCTGTTCCTCGATGTAATAAATCATTTTATGTCCTCACTAAGCAGGTTAAAGAAAGTGAGAGTAAACTCCCTTTGGGTTTTCAACTGCTTTTTTTTTTTTTTTTCTAGAGGCTTCCTGCTAGTTGCCTTCATAGTACCACAGAGCAACTGAGGTTGGGAGGGACCTCTGGAGGCAATTAGTCCAAGCTTCTACTCAAGACTAATTGCAAAGCTGGATCAGACTGCTCAGGGCTTGAAGTCAGGGGACTTTCGAAACTCTCCAAGAAAGAGGCTGAAGTTGACTTCACCACCTCTCTGGGTAGCTTTTTCTTATGATAAACCACTTCTGCTCTGAATTGTGTTATTCCTTATACTCAGTTGAAATAGTTTCTCTTCTGAAGGAGTCTAACTTAATTTTCTCTATAATGTTCTACAGGTAGTGGCAAACTGCAGTTAGATCCCCCTCAGCCTTTTTTTGCCCAGGCTAAACAAACTATTTCTCTGCTTATCCTTGTACACCATTCTCCAGCCTCCCAGCAGTCTCGATGGCCCTCCCTTGGACACTGTCCAGTTTGCCAGCATTCATTACCATAGGGCCCCAAACTGGACACAATTTCGCAGATGTACTTTGGTCAGTGTCAAGCAGAGGGATAGATCAGTCCCTCCCAACAGCAGGCTATGCACTCCCTACTGTTACTGATGAGGACGTTAAACAGTACCAGCCCCAGTCTCAGCCCAGAGATACATCCCTCAGACAGCAGACAGGGGCACTTGGCACTGCTAATCGCAGCCTCTGTAGCGTCATGGCTCGGGTGATTTTACCCCACCCCAAAGTCTACCCCTCCAGTCCACGCTGCCCTGATTTGGCTACTGGCATACAGCGTAGACCACCTTGCTAAAGTTAAGGTAAACGACAACTGTTGCTCTTCTTTTGCACAAACATACAGCCATTCCATCATACAAGGCAATCAGGCTGACGCAATGTGATTTTTGCTTGGCAAATCTATGCTGGCTGCTCCCAATCATCTTCTTGCCTTCATGTATCTGTAAATGGTTTCCACAATGGCCTCTTCCATATTTTCTCCAGGGGCTCAGGTGATGCTGATTGGTTTATCACTCCCCAGATACTCTTTCCTATTTTTTTTTTTCTTAACAGATATAACATTTACATTTCTGTCATGGGGATGTCCTTCAGTTGCTATAACCTTTCAAAAATACTGTGACCTCACAATAACATCAACCAGCTGCCCTCCATGGATTTGTGCCTGTCCAGCTCAGCTGAATAGTCCTTAATTTGATCCCAATCTACGGTGGACTGTAGTTTCCTCAAAAAACTTTGCTCCTACACCAGATAGACCTGAGATAAGCCTTGCCAGCACAGATCCAGCACAAGAAAGGCACTGAACGCTCCAGTCTCTTCCCTGCTCTGCATCACCATGTTGCCTAACTTGGTGCAAGCCCTTCCATATCTTGCTATGTTCCTCTCCTAGCCAGTGGCTGGAGTTTGCCATTAGCTAAAAATATACGCTTTGGATAACTCAAATAGTTGTTCACAAAATATCCTCATCCCCACAGACAGGGAGGTCACATTCATCAACTTCTAAATTTCAATGTACAGGTAATGGTATTAAAATTGTAAACCTAATTAAATTTTTGTTACTATTATTTGTAACTCACTGTACAAAACTTAGTTTCAGAGTTTATTTCTATTATGAGAAGATCACTCTTCCTTTATTCTTCTTGTTTTTCCTCTGTGTTCCAAACACTTCTACAAAGTTCCTAGTTGTTGCTCTGAATTTTTTGCTTAACTCGTTCTATATAACCTCATTTGCTTTAGAGGGAAAGTAGCGAATATTCTTGTGCATAATGACTGAGCATTGTACATTTCTGAGTCAGTCTTAAAAGGGAAACTGCAATACTGCAAACCATCTACTGATAACACTGCACTTTAAAAAGCTTTTAAAATTTCCTCCAGGCAGCTGCATTACCTGCCAGAGGCTAGTATGTTAAAGATTCATCACAAAAATGTTTCTGTTATGACAAAGAGAAACTTAATTTTCTAAATTTCATCCAAAACCTAAACCAATAGCTAAACACCATAAAGAAGACTTTACTATTGAAATATCTTTGTTAAAATATAATCTCTATGGTATCATCTCACGTGAAGGATGTATAGCTGAGGCACCCACATGTAAAATGCAAATTGCCTTTGCTATAAAAAGACGCTTTATTTTCTTTGCAAAACTGAATATTCACTTCAGCACTAGAACCAGAATAAAGGGTCTATAAGGCCATGATATAGTGGGGTTTTTTTTTAGGAAGCATCACGTGAAGTTACTTTTTTCCTCATCCATATACAGCTTTATATATTTAGCAAGAATTTTGCCAACCACTGGAAATAAATGAGTAAATAATGCAAGTCAAAGTAAATGACAGGGGAGTGAGGGTGGACCCAGCAACCCGAAGACAGCCTGTGAGGCTGCTTAACTCTCCATCAGGACAAGGTGCATCCCAGAGGCTCTCTACCCAGCTGCCGACAGCAATTGTCTGACTGTGCAGTTCAATATCTCCACAGACAAAATGATCGCTGGATTCCTCTGGGTACAGCAGCATTAATCCATTTTCATCAGTCATAAATCACACTTTTCCATTGCAGCTCACAGAGTTCAAATCAGGACTGGAGCCTGGAGCCTGCCAAGGCGGCTAGAAGTTGTCTTGAATGACATCTGGTCCCCTCTTTTTTTTTCATGAAGGCTTCCTCAGTACATTGTGCAGAGGTCCTCAAAATTTGCTAATTTACAAAAATCTAGATGTGTTGATTTGTGTCTGTTGTACATGGGGCTTTAAAATGTCTGTAAATATTTATTTTTCATCAGAAATGATAAAGATACTGCGAACAAAATTCAGCCATCACTTAAAACATACCAAGGAGCAAACATGCTTTTTCCTTCAGATTTTCCTCTGATTATTTATTTTTTCTTAGTTTACACGGAGGTTTATCTCTTGAATGCAAAGGACAATGATTTGGGAAGGTAAAAATTTATTTACGCAGATGGCAAATCCTAGTAGTGTCTGACAAAGATTTCTCAGGTTCAATAACAGGAGTTCATTTAAATGCTTAAAGGAATCCATATCCAACTTCTAAGTCTCAGTAGTATCTACCCAGTCTACAGCTACTTCATTTAATCCCAAACATAATTTAGAAACACTACTAAGTGAGAAGGAATTAATTTAATCAGAACTTAACCAATGATTTCCATTGAAAAAAATGGAGAAAAATTGAAGACATAGTAAGCAAAGTACTTTTTTTTAAAAAAAAAAAATTGTTTTTTCAAGCTTTATTCTGCTGCATAATGCCAATGCAATAATAAAGACTAATTTCCTATGGCAATCTTCTTCAAAGGGAACTAAAATGAATGCATATATTCTGGAGCCATACTGATAAAAAAGGTTCAAACAATCCACATGATTTCAAATAATGTTGAAAAATGATACCCAAGAAGGGTTTTCAACTTATTTCCAGCTATCCATTTGGGATTAACATAAAATATGCTACTTCCAAGTGCTACTCTATCCTTGTGCAATGTATTTATATCAATATGATTACTATCTTCAGTGAAAGGTTTAATATCAACATATATGTCATTACTGGAAATGTTTCAATTTATATTAAAAAATGAAACTGTAAGATCAGCAACAACTGCGTCAACTAAATCAAATGGTTCTTCCCGCAAGCCAAATATATAAGTGTTCTCATTTATTGAAGTTACACATCTCTCTCATAGCAGAAACTGAGCCACTCAGCTTCATTTCTAAAATTATCCTTATCAACGTAGCTGACTGTCTTTACAAGGGGCTTATATGTAGTTTGGAAGGATCTGTTCTGAAAGCACTTGATCCTTTGTAAAGGTAAAAAAAGCCCCTAAAACTGGAAAAACAGAAATTTATATAATATCAATGATTCCAATCCTTTACTTATGTATGACATCTTGGCACATATTGACATTGCAGTCTAACAACATTCCAGTTAAGTTACTGTCATGTTTTGGACATGATGATTTCCTTTACAGCTGAGGAGATAAAAAGTTTATTTCTAACTGCTAGACCAAATTGTTTTTATTTTGAGCTAATGTGACTCTAACAAATTAATGGAATAATGTCTTTGGAAAATCTTTGCTGACGGATCTTAATAAAAAGGCATAAGAAAAGAAACCTGGAGAGGATGGATTCTTTCTCTGTCCACTTCTGAGGGACGTAAGAAAACATGCCAAATCTTCCAAAATCAGTAATGAAGACTACAGTCTGAAGAAATCCAGTCAGTAGAATCTGCAGGAAAATTTTACATATTTATGTATATTTTGACACTGTGAGAAATCAAAAGTCTGTCTGGCCATACCAAAGATTAGTGTTTGAAATAGGGTCAGAGGCAAAAGGAAGAATAAGATAGCAGTCTACAACAACATCTGAAAAGCTATGGGGAATAAGAGAGAGAGAGATCCAGGTATGTGTACATCTCCTGACACAAGGCTCATAGATATGACACAGACCTTTTGGGAGCACCCCACCCTGCCTGACCACGAGTCCTAGCAGCTGGAAGCCAGGCAGAAAACACAGGACATCTCATACAGATCTAACCTCTACACAGCAGAAGTCAGTTGAGCCTCAGATGGTGCAAAACATTGAAAAACAATACACAAAATACTGCTGATGTTTCTTTAATAACTTGTGGGACAATGGGCAACTGTAACTCTATAGAAGTTTGTCCCAGACCCAGTTTCATCCAGTGCCTGCAGAGTGGCACAGAAGAGACTTTGCTTACAGCGCTCGCAGGGCATGGCATGAGTCTACGGAAGTTTCTTAATAAGCATGCAGACAACCAGAACACCACATAAACCTGGCAAGCCAAAGAAATCTACTGACGTAGTCCTAAGTGTAATACTTAAAAAGGGGAGTTAAATATAATACCAAAATGAAAACAGCCTGGAAACTCAGAAGTACGAAGGAAAGGATCTGGGGGTTTATAATGGATCCCTAAATGTACGTGAGTCGTCACTAACTACATGACACTGCTGAGGGAAAAAAGCTGTATCCCTTTGGATCTGCTGACAAATATTTTATATGAGATGTTGGAAGTATTTACTTTCTTCTATTTAGCACTAGTGGACCTTTTCCAGAGAACTTACAGTGTTTTGGGGCAAGTTAGTGTAGAGAAACTGGAGACCTCAAGTGAAAACAAGAAGATACTAAAAGACCAAAACATGTAATTTTTATCAAGGAAAGCTGAAAGGAGCCCACGAGGCGCAGTCATGAGGAAGCATCAGTGGGAAAGGGCAAGGGGCGAGGTGCTTGACTAAAGTAGGCAGAAGTTGGTGTAGAAAGCATGGTGATGAATTGTTCCTTGTGGCCATGGCGGATAAGAAGAGATTATCTTAATTTGAAGCAAAGAAGATTTATGTCTGATCTCAGGAAAAGCTTTCTCACTTTAAGAACAGAATATACACCAGCATCTGTCACATATGGATGTACTTGAGCCTGCTTTCAGCATAGGTGATGAATTAGATGATCTCTTCAAGTCAATTCGAGCTTTACATTTCCATGATTTAATGACCTCAGCTGTCAGAGAAACTTATGAGTTGTGATATGAATATATGCTTATAAAATATAACTTCTACTGCAAATTAGCCACGACATCAAATTCTAGGATACCAATTAACAGGCGTTCCTTAATTAGGAATGCAAAGCTTACTGTTCTTTATCCCTTTTCTAATCCTGTGAACCATCCAGCCTTATGTCTGGCTGGATGTATTAAAGCAGGATTTCTGTTGACAAACATTGTCAGTACTGTCATCACAAATGCTCAACTCATAATTTTTAAAAAATAACACCACTACAAAGTTTATTATGCAAGGCTAATAAACTATGGTTACTCTATTGTCGGAGCTGTACATAATTTCTGATGTGCTTTATCTCATCTATTCATTACTGTAATAAGTTTGGGGTTTTTTTCAATGTAGAATTTCTGCGGAAGAAGCTTAAAAATTAGAACAGTATCAAATAAAAAAATGTATTTTCCTATTTCAAATGCATTCCTCTAAGAAAAAGAAGATGGGAGATTCACAGCAGTACATTTCCCTGAATTTAGTGGGAGCAGTGCCTGAGGTTAGTGGCTTGAGGATTCCTGATGGAGAAAAGTTTTTTAGGAGTTACTGGCGTAAATTAGGAGCACTCTGATTTTGACAAACCGGAGTGGAGTAACTTCAGAAAAAGGCATAAAACCTTGTGAAGGCCAAGACTTAGACAGTGTAGACTAACTCAATATTCAGGTAAGTGAGTGGGTTTTCGTAAGTGTCACTGAACTAGAGACCTGTATAATACCAGAGGCTGGATGCAGACGTGCTTGAAGGTTCTGCTCCCTGTCCTTGAAGTTCATTTTGTACTCCCTTTATAGATCAGTGTCAACTAAATGGACTCTATTCTCCTTTCTTCGTGGGGCTGAGTGTGTTTTAACTCTTCTTCTTATGTGTGATCTCAGAAGAAAAATAATAGTAATAAAAAACCCATGCTAAATTCTCTCTCTCACACTCACACACACACTCACACATTCTCTACTTTGAAGTGAATAAATACTGGTTTTGTGTTGCCTTTTCCTCCCACCAGTGTTTCTATGCTTACCAGGTGTTGGGGCTGGTACCAGTACCACTGCCCCGGCACTCCCGAGGAGGAGACAGTCACTGGTACAGAGGACACTCTTCTGCCGGTGGGTGAGCACATTTCCTCTGCAATAAGCTAAATTTAATTCCAAAATTCATTCCCATATGGAAAGGAGAGGAGGTAATAGCCATTTTACTGCCCACCGCCAGCAGCTAATTGCACAAATATACATGCAAAGCATACATATATGCACCAGTAAAATCTGTTAAAAGATGTATGGTTTATTGCTTTTTTACAAAACATTTGGAGAATTAGAGTAATAAGTATAAAACAAATGATATATTTTCATCTTATCAGGCGAAACTAAGGTCTGCCTTCTAACATATTTGCCATTTTCTTTCGGGAGGAAAGCCTATTCGTTTCAGTAAAATGGCCCAAGAATTAAGGCAGCATTCATCTGAAGCAGCTGAAGTATTCAGCTGCTAATAAAAGCAAGCTTTTATCAATGAGATCAGATGCCCCTTTCCTTCCTTAAACCAATTTACTGTTAGGCCATATATGAACAAGATCCATGCTAGAAACCTTCAAACAAACCAAGTGAGAAAATGCACAGCTACACGCAAATGATTATTAGGAAGCAGGTCTGACTGAAAACCATACTAACTCTTTAAAAAATGTTCAGTCTTTTATTGGTGGTGGAGTTAGAATGATCCCTAAGAAGTGTATTTTTCATTAACTAGCCCAGACTGCATAAAGAAAACATTTGTATTTTCTTCATTAATGGCATAATCAGGAAAGAAAATTAAAAGTAAACATATATTTAATATTCTATAAATTTCTCCTCCATCAGAGAGCACCAGCCTTTTCATTTCAGTTCCCATGCAGTTTTGTGGCTGAATATTTTTATTTGCACTAAGGATTTAGGGAACTTCCTGTTTAGCAGGCATAAGTGTTCCACAATGATTTCTAGGTAAACAATACTGATAAAATCGGGTATTTTTCATAATCTAATGTAATTGTTCAATTTGAAACTTAATCAATGCAGGAAAAGCACCTTTCTTATTCACAGTTTAGTCATCACAAAACAAATGTTGTTAATCTTTTGTTTATTATTCTGTAATCCATTTTATATAAATATTTGGATTGTACAATGATACACTATAGTCTCAAATGTCAGTAAATTTATTCTTATGCCATATATAAAAGCACACAAAAACGAATAAAATACGTAAGAAAGAGGACCTGAATAATCTCTAAAAGCTACTTTCATATGATATTGTTTTGCATTTTACATATTCTACACAAATATTCCCCAAAACAATGTACAGAGCATAATATAGTTATTACAGGCAACAGAATGTCACATTAATCATATGAAACCACACTATTACAGACCATTACTTACCTTATAGACTTTCTCTTGCTGTATCATAATCCTGCACTTTTATTGTAAACATAAGCTTAATAATGAGTTTTTTCTTCTACAGCTTTCTGATTATGACTATTACGTTATTGCCTATTTCAAAGTTCATACGTCGGAATAGTCAGCTGCAATTTGGTTTTATATCTACTTTAAAATATATATTTTGTAAGGGATTTCAAATCTGTTAGTTTGCCTCTGGTCTTTCACTTAAGTAGAAAACTTATCTGGGATGCATTATAACTGTTTCCTGGGCTAACTGGATCCTAGATGTAGGTCTGTCAGAGACCTGCAGTGTCAAGTCCCCTTGGACAAAGCACTTAATCTTTCTATACTTCTGCTCATTGTATTTAAAATTATATAATATTTCTATTGACTAGTGCTGTTTCAAAGGAAGTTAAAACATATGTAGTTACATTTTGCAACTAATCCTTTTGTTACAATTTATGTAATTGCCAGCTTACAGTACATAACTGTTAATTAAAATAATTGTGGCTTAGAAGAAGATACATCCACCAGCAGTAAAGGCAATATGCAAAATAAAAGAGATAGATAGATAAATGTTTGAGGATACTACAAATGAGGGGATCTCTAAGAGCTGTAGACATACATGAGCTAAAGGTACCACTATCAAGGAAAACGCAATGGCCAGCACAAGCCAACTGCCACAGTAGTTACATGAGGTGCAGAGCCAGAAGTAGCACGATTTTATTATCACAGTGCTACAACTGCAACAATCTGCCTAGTAAGACTGACAATGAAGAACTAATGATTGTAAGCTGGAGCACAAAACTGACTCAATGAAGGCTTTAGATTAAAGGTAATATGGCCACCTGCTACTACACAACCTTGTATGATGCTACCAACTCGTGTTGGGCCAGCTTGGGTACCACAGGCTTCAGAGGGCCATGCTTCCACATTCTCGGGTGGAAAAATCACTATTCTGTGAAAACATCCTCGATGCTGCCCTTGAGTCTTGGTCTTTTCAACAAATAGTAGGAAAATATTAGTCAGTAGCAGTGTTTTTTATAAGGATCAGTATTGCAGGTCTGTAGAGATCAAGTGGAGCAATCTCAGATTCTACTGAAAATGTTGGACAAGATGGCCTTTTGAGGTCCCTTCGAACCTGGGCTGTTGTATGATTCTGTGATTCTAAAAAGACAAAATCAAACACAAACCATAAATGGCAGGTTTGAACTAGATAACTATGCTCCTTCCTAACACAGAACCTAGCCAGCTGACAACCAGAAAGCCAAGGAAGGTCCAAAGGAAGTAGAAAAGTAAGAATCTACATTCACCTATTATCCCCTTTTTCCAAAACCAGACACGTCACAGTCTGACAAGAAAACCAGTGCCTCTGTCAGCACTATGACCATTTTGCTTGGCTTGGAAATAGCTCCTGAAAGATGAATAGCTCAATATGATTTGGATAGCAAAGCAGGCTTGGCCACAGAAGTAATATCGTTACTTTCTCTTCTTCGTCACACAGAAGGGACTCTTGCCATTGAACAAACCTTAATTAAAATACGCAACTAGTTCTGCGGAGCTAAGGGGCAGCAAGCCAAATCCAGGGTGCTGAGGTATAGGGGAATCCTTCTGATAACCTCCATGGCCTTTGGGTCATACCTTGTTTATCCCAGACAGTTAGGAAGGCCTGGGAGAAGCTATGCATTTTTTTCCTGCAGTAGAGGTTCTGATTATTCCTGATAGATTAGAAATACTCTATAAATAGCATTTGATCATTGGTATATATATGAGGCTTTACCATAACTTCGTACTTACCCAGAAGATATTTTGAAATTTCTGTTCTTGGAAATGGTCAACTCAGAACACAAAAATAAACTGAACAATTTGTTGAAGAAATTGCAAATTATTGGACCTGTCTGCTAAATTAAACTTAGTTTAAAAACATGATCTCTTTGGTATCTATTATCTACACATGAATTATCTACACAATAATAGCTTTCCTAAAACATGTTTCAGTTCACAGTCCCTGTTTGAAGAGTAGTATTATTACCTTCGGTAAGTATCAGATAGTATCATGGAATTTAATTTGTTGTACTTGATTCAAACATCCTAATTCAAAATTATTCCATATCAAAACCACTCGTTTCTCTCACAAAAATGTTGAAAAAGGAAAGTGATTTAAAAAAAAAATCACAATCTGCTGACATGTCTTTTAGAATTCAAAGTTAAATATGTATTTTTCTTGGCATATACTTGACACATGGCCTTAAGTTTTTGTAAGATGCAAGTCGCACAAACTTTGCTGATTTGTTTACACTTATACTACATTTAACTCGATATCTAGATGTTTGAAAATGAAGAGCTTGCAATGTTTTACATATCCTGAAAAACAGCTTGGATCTTGGTTTAGTTCCCTAAAAATACTCAGTCACTTAGTAACTAGTGCTTCTGTGTCAGTAAAGCATTTCCATTTCATTTAATAATATCTTCCTTCTGCATTCCAATCATATTTTAAACATTTTACCAAGGAGGCTTACACTGGAATTAAAATATTACAACTTTACGTTATTTTGTCATTAAATGCAGAATCTGCTCAACTCAATCAATCCTCCCATAAACAAGCTGAAAACTGATTTTCAGAAGTACTTATGTTTAAATAGAATTTTTAGTTAGAGGAAAAATACCTCCTTAAACGATACCAAAAAATGTAGGTTATGTATGTATATTTGCCTCTATTTATGCAAAATATCAGTTAGCATTAATGAAGTGTTGTGTTTTCATCAGTGTAAAATAACAGATGTTCTGAATGGCAATTTATCTGTCCTAATGTTTATGCCATAGACATCTACCTCTAAGGAATTCATCCTAGGCACTTTTTCTAGTCATTGGAGAGAAGCAGGCATCTCATCCTAACGCTGACCAGATTAACTGTGTTTGAGAAGTGTTTATCTCTTTCTGTTAAATGACATTTACAGTTACCACTCTGTTCATCTACAATGCGGTTATCTGAAGTCAAGTGAGAAGGGCTCTTTTTTGTGTCCCTGCTACTTTGTCACCATTACTCCTTAGCCAACACAAGCTGAGCTTCTGGCAAAGGCAGTGTACTTCTGAAGAGCACTGTATAAACTAATATATCGGGAACATTTAGGGAAGATAGAATTTAAAATTTAACCCACTTATCAAGTTATACAAAGAAAAAAACAAATCTTTGACTTACTATTAGTGTCCAGTGGATTTCTATCCCTACTAAAAATTTTTATATTATCTGAGCAGTTTAGCCCTTTTGTTGCAAGCTTTACAATGTAGAACATAAAGAGGGTAACAAAGGCATTCAGCAAACAACATTTAATGGATCTAGCGTTTTCAGGGGCAAAAAGGGAAAAAAAAAAGCATATCACCAACTCAGAAAAATCAAATCCAATAAAATAATTGTTCTTTGTTGACAAGGAGGCGTAGGAATTACTCCCATGAGACACAACTCAGATGGACCAGCAAGCAGATTAAGCAACAGTTTAACCGATCCTCTTCTTCCTATAGAGTTTGTAATAGGGAAAAGTGCAAGCTGCATTCTTATTTTCCAGCGACTCTTGTAGCATCAAAAGACCTCCCAGTACTGTGTCCTTGGGAAGTCCAGGGATTCTCTGCAGTGCTATTTTTTTTTAAAAGCCAAAAGACTAAGTCATAATTAATTTCAAAATATTGTCTTTGGAGAGCTTCCTGTGAAACGTATACATTACTCTGGAGGGAGTGTAGTGAATAAACGGGATGAAATGGTAGTTAACAAGTACACTTCTTTCTCATTGGTGCTTATAAAACATAATTAAACCCATCTTATCTTACAAAACATCATCATGGATAGTGCTTCCAATTTCACTTCTGGCAGAAGTTGTCTGACTATAGGCTTTTAGTATACAACAATGACCACATCACTAGATTTTATTACCCTACTTAAAAACCTTGTAACAAAAGATGAAGGCAATCCTTACAAGAAGATTCAACATTAGTGTTAAGAGCAAAATGTTCAAGAAGTGAGGAAGGATTATAAACAGATAACCTTGTAAAGCTCCTGATGGGAAAATCTTGCTTGTGTGAAAAGTAAATGACTGAAGTTCCCTGTATTATCTCTGAGAGTATGCAGAAAATGCCAGCTATCACCTGAGACCTCAGACCATAGGCTATATCCCCAGCTGGTATAAATTACTAACTTAGTGATGCTGAAATACTCCAGTGAAAGATGTAATAGAAAGTATCTATTTTAAGGCTCAGTAGCAAATATGCAAAAGCTATACTCACGTGTTTTCTTCTCTAGATTGAAATTGAAGATTTTTATCCCTTTTCCCACATGTACATAAATACACTGTTGTTCTCAGCAAGACAACCTAACGTAGCAAAGATGATTAAACATGCAAACTATGCTAGTACTCAGTGTTACATACATATTCAAGTATCTGAAATTTCAAATTTTAAACAGCTGATTAAAAAATCTGGATTTGTCTTATGATTTTTTTTTTCTCGTAAGTTATTTTCTACGTAAATACAAAGTACTTTGACAGCCAAACTACATGAATATAGTCATATTTTTAAATAAACACACCTAAAAGGCACACCATAAATAGAGAAAATCTATTTATTTGGAAAAATAAAATATTTTCTTTCTACTTCACTATAATTTATTTTAGTCTTTCTCAACCTGGATGTTTTACTACATATTTATGACAGTGCAATATCAGAAATCATCCCAGTAGTTCCTGGACAAGAACAAATGTTTACTAGTTACGAAAATCTGCACAGAAAACATTTGTAGATAATCCAAAATTGCTGGAGACATAAAGCAAGGAATAAATAGGTCAACTGTAAAGAAAACTTAGATTCCTGGGTAATCTAGAATATCTACAGCAACGTGAATTTCAGAGGTTTAAATTAAAAGTTGCATCTTAAAACAGATAATGCAGATTATACTCACATGACAAGAATTTCAATGGAATTCAATGGAGAAGGATTTAAAATTAGCATAAATGACCAACTAAACATGTACTTCAATCATAATGCTGCAGCTAAGACAGCAAATACTACTTCTGGATGTATTAAGACATTTACAACATTACTGAAATGTTACATTAATTTTGGTGTTCACATTTTGGAAAGTAGCTCAAAATCTGGTTTTTTTTTCATTTAAAAGACTAAAGTTCAAGATTTTAAGTTCAAAGGTTTAAAGCTCTTTCAAAAGATATCATTAAGAATAATTTTCCACTGCCACATAGATAATAATACTGATACAGCAACATTATACTCTTCTGTCAATGTGAACCTGACTTATGACTCCCCCCGATGCTGTGAGGCAAGGCTCAAAAGTACTTGCATTAGGGATATTCCTTGTTATGTTGTTGAGAATACAATATGGTTATTACAGCTTAAATTAAGAAGCAAGTTTTCACAAATACTGTTATTTCTAGGACCCATCAATGAATAGAGGCCTGAAATGGCCTTCACTTTCTAGGAATTCTGGCAGAGGAGATTACTATATTAAGAAAGAGATGAGAGATTTTTGTTTCATCCATTAGCAAACTGCTTTACAAATACTATTTTTCCGTAATTCCTTTTTTATTTCACCATTTGCTTCAGTTTCTCATGTGAGTATCCTTCGTTGCTCAGTAATTAGAGGAAAGAACCCCACATTTCCCTTTCTCTTCCTAATCGCTAGTGAACCTACTTGTAGGGAAAAGGGTACAACAAGCACAACACAGGACTATAAAGAGAAGAGTAAGTCTGCACATGTGGGGTGTACATGTCACAATGATCTCCTTTTCCCTTCCACTCTTGCAAATAGTAAGTCACCACTGATCTCACTCCGTCTCTCTGAATTTTCCTGTCTCTTTTGCTAAGCTCATCAAACCCTACATACTCACACCACTTCCTCACCTCAAAACAGGAAGGTCAAACAAGAAGTAGAGATAAAAGAATAAGTAGGAAAATGGTTAATTCTGGCCAGCAGAACGCTCTTCAAACAACTACAGGACGTAGAAGGAAAGAATGGATATTTAATTCATTGGCACAAAAAGGAAATTACTGTTTCTGACTATATTGGGTGTAGGTGGCAAGGTTTTTGGTAGATGTGGGGGGCTGCACGGGTGGCCTCTGTGGCAAGAGGCTAGGATGGGCATGTGGCTGCTGGCCAAGGTTAACCCACCAGCTCATGCATAGTCAGGGTCACCTGCTAGTGTCACAGTCTGAACAAAAATATCCCCAAGTCTCAAAAAAAATCAAAGAAAGAAGATTTAACAATGTTAACCCCAGCTCTGCCCTCTTTAAGAATGGGGTCATACATTTCCACTACAGATGTTACAGAACAGTACAGAGGAATCATGGGAAAAGAAACCATTATGTTAAAGTAAGGTGAGTCCATTAGGGATAAGCTAAAAGGAAACCACTTAAATATGGTTTCCACTCTATCTGAATGTACTACTCATCAAACAGCCCTTGCAAACTTCATCACTTCTCCTTTGTACAAGAATATTTTTCCTAAAACTGCCTTTATATACATGTTGTTATTGCACTGATCTCTATCATCTATATTACTATTTTGTTATCCATCATGATGACAAAATGCCACCCTATTTTTCTCAGTGATACTGAATCTTAGTACTGAAAGTGAGATATGCTCAGTTCTTCTTTGATATACATTTAGATGGCTAAATATAAACAAGTTCCCACCGTTGTAAACAGAGTTATGTATAGAATTGATTACTTCAATACAGGCATCTAAAATCATTTCAGGAGCTGTGAGGTACCCATAACACATGCATGGAGATAATACCACACAAGGTCTAAGGAATACCTGTAAGCTTCACTAGTATTTATTAGTTTCCCATCAGCAGGATGCACTAGGCCACCTCAACTGACACTCAGGAAACAAATTCTGCCCCTGATGTTCTTGAAGACACAGGGAACAATCCGGCTCCACTGCTCCAATCTCTGTCCAAGCCTGGGTGCCATTCTCTAGTCCTACGTGCCTGCCTCAGATATGCCAGGACACTCCAAATAGCATCAGACACCTAAGTTGAAGTAACTGAGTCCAAATCCACCCTTACTCATAAAGTTCAGTTGCACATACTTACATTTTGGTGATAATAACTGGAAGCCTCAGGCTTCCACTATGGTCTTAATATATCTTTCACGATACTGACAACCTCCTTCAACCAATCCCCTGCTATTCATTACATTTGTACTTAACACTCTGAATGGAAGATGGAGAACCAACAAGGCATATACTGTAAAATCAAATACTTGGCATACAACACAAGTAATTCCACTCCTACTAAGGTGTAGTATTGTACAATTATTACCATTTCCAGTAACTACGGGCTGAGTCAGACAGGCAGCGTTAGAATATTTTGTGGCATACCTGCAAGTGGTTTTCATAATCTGAAGTCAGCGTTACTTTAATTCATCACCTTCTGGTGTTCTAAAATGCACTACTATATTGTATGAGAATTTAAAGTAGTTGAACTCAAGAGCTAAAAGTGCCCTTGGCAACCCTAACTCTGGTGTAGACATTTGGACAGCTAATGTACGCTTGCTAAGAATCACAAATCAACATTACCACCAGACTGTAAAAGTGCAACTTTGCCAAAAGGTAGGCATGTGCAGAGACCAGGACAAACTCAGTTGCTGCTTTTATGCTTTCTTTTTCCCATCACTGCCTGCACATAGTCCCAAATAACATCGCAGTTGACAATTATACAGCTTGCCAGCTCAAAACCCAGAACGTGCTTTTACAAGGAGGAAGAGGACCTCAAAAAATATTCATTACCATAATGTCTTAAGACTCACATAGGGTGGTTTTCCCAATCAGCCAGCCATCTGGAATCACCCACGCTTTTATAAAAATTCTGATCCTTCTCTTGCTGGTCATCTGTTGGTTTAGTTTTTAGTTAACAGGTTTTTGGTCAACAGTTAGAGCTATCTGTGGTGAAACACTTTAAATCTGGATAATTATGCAAGAGCAAAATGGTACACAGGAGAGAAACTATGCAACAAGGAAGGGGGAAAATGAGGTTTCAGGAAAGAGACTGTGGCAAGTGGAGGTGCAGACAGAAGGGATGAAGTGGAATGAGCATGAGAGAAAGAAAAGACATGGCAAGAAGGGAGACTGATGGAGAAGAAAGAAAGAACTATGAGGGACTTCTAGGATGACAGAAATGACAAAGTTAGACAGAAAGGGTGTATTTCATTTCACCAGTGAAACAGTATAGATGCAGGTATCCTACCAGCAAAACTCTCAGCATCTGGGTAACTGAAAAACTGGTAGCGCCTAGAATGGCAGCTGAAAACTGGCTGACAACCGGTAAACCCAACACATCTGAGATTCTTGAAGACTGATAACAACAGCATGTGAAAATGTTATTGGAAGTACTGAGTGTACGAACAACAAATCAGTACAAGAAAACTTGACTGAAACTTTGCAAATGGAAAGAAATTTGTTGATCATATTGTCTATGAATTACGTTTGCAACTCTACTTGTAATAGAAACATTCGGAGAGACGTAAACTACAGTACCAAAGGGAGCAGGGATGAGAAATAGAAAGATGAATCCTTCCTACAGAAAGATGTAGATCCTTTTTATTATAGGCATATGTATTTATTATTTCTCTCCTCGATACTTTTCAAGGTGTACTACACTGCTATCAATTTATTGATTTTTAGCTGGCACAGGCACTTTGTAATGGAAGTAATGACCCCAATACATATTTGGAGAATTCGTCGCACTTTGTAAGCCAGCTACTTCATGTTACTACTGTCAAAGATACATTATTCAGGGTCAGTATATCTAAGTTCAATGTTACTGTTGATGTTTAATTAATTAACTATGAATGATATCACTCTGACTAATATCCTCAGTTTTATTACTTTTCAAAACTTCAACAGGTTATTAGAAACATCAGATATATTATTTAGTTGTGTGGTAACGGTTCAGAAATTTACTTTAAACCCTGAAGGACAGAATTCAGGTTGATAATGTTAATTTGCCATCATTTACATTATCTTAATGTATCTCCACAAGAAAAACTGAACTTTTAAAATATTACTATGGGTGATATACATATTTTGTCTGAAAAATTAAGGAAACAGAAGGAAAATATTGGCCCACTGTTAAACAGGAGAGGTGAATTAGTCACCAACAATGCTGAAAAGGCAGAGGTTCTCAACACTTTCTTCACCTCTGTGTTTACCAGCACTGTTGGGCCCCAGACCTTGGGAGCAAACATTCAGGATGATGCAAACACAGACCCACTAACAGTGAAGGAAGAGTTGATATGTGAACTATTACAGGGGCTTGACCCCTACAAATTGATGGGCCCTGACTATACCCACCCACGGGTGTCAAGAGAGCTGGCTGACATTGTTGCGAGGCCGCTCTCCATAATCTTTGAGAAGTCGTGGAGACCAGGGGACATCCCAGAAGACTGGAAGAAGGCTACTGTCATCCCCATCTACAAGAAGGGCTTAAAGGAGGATCCAGGAAATTATAGGCCTATCAGTCTTACTTCAGTTCCTGGAAAAATGATAGAACAAATTCTCCTGGGAGTTATCACAAGTCAAATGAAGCACATGATTGGGAAAAGCCAGCACAGATTAACAAAGGGCAAATTGTGCTTGACAAACCTGATTGCTTTCTACGACAAAGTAACCTGCTTGGCTGATGTGGGGTGAGCGGTGGACATTGTCTACCTTGCTTTCTCCAAGGTATTTGATATGATTTCCCACAGCCTCCTCCTAGAGAAACTGACGCAGTACAGTCTAGACAGGTGGTCCGTGCGATGAGTGGGGAACTGGCCGATACGCCGCACCCAGAGGGTTGTGGTAAATAGCTCCTATTCAAACTGGCAACCTGTCACAAGTGGGGTCCCTAAGGGATCGATATTGGGCCCAACGCTGTTTAATATCTGTATAAGTTATATTAATGATGGGATCAAGTGTACCCTGATGAAGTTTGCCTATTATACCAAACTGAGTGGGGAAGTGACACTTTGGAAGAGAGAGCCACCCTGCAGGGAGACCTGGATGGGCTAACAAGAACCTTATGAAGTTCAACAAGGACAAGTGTAAGGTCTTGCTCCTGGGAAAACATAATCCAGGAGTGCAGCACAGGCTGGGATCTACCCAGCTGGGGAGCAGCTCGGTGGAAAGGGACCTGTAGGTCCTGGTGGACAACAAGCTCAATATGCATGAATATTGTGCTGCTGGGGCAAAGAAAGCCAACAGGATCCTCAGTTGCATCAACAAGGGCATCACCAGCAGAGATAAAGGAGTCGTCCCACTCTTCACAGCACTTCACAGCACAGGCCACACCTGGAATACTGTGTTCAGTTTTGGTCCCCGCTATGCAAAAAGATATGGACAGGCTGGAGAGTGTCCAGAGAAAAGCCACAAAGATGATCAAAGGACTAGGAAGCTTGCCATATGAGGAAAGGCTGAGAGAACTGAGTTTGTTCAGCCTTGAGAGCAGAAGGCTTAGGGGAGACCTTATTACCATGTTCCAGTATTTAAAGGGTGGCTACAAAAAAAGATGGAGGCTCCCTTTTTACAAGGAGTCACAAGGGAAAGATGTGGGATAATGGGTACAAGTTACTCCTGGGGAGATATGACTGGACACAAGAGGACAATTTTTCACAATGAGAACAATTTAGTCATTAGAATGATCTCCCCAGGGAAGTGGTGGATTCCCCAACATTTGGACACTTTTAAGATTTGACTGGACAGGGTGCTGGGCCATCTTATCTAGACTGTGCTTTTGCCAAGAAAGGTTGGACCAGATGATCCTTGAGGTCCCTTCCAACCTGGTATTTGACAACTCTGTGACTCTACAAAAATGTAAAATGTAAAAAAACAACAAACTTAGGGAAAAGCAATTATTTTATCAAAATAAAACTTATTTTAATGCATGTCAATTAATAAAATTGTTTCTTTAGGCAAATAGAAAGTACTGTAACCTTAATACTTTCATATTTTTTTTTTTTTAATAAAGTGGAAGGCATGAAGACCAACATGTCAAAAAAAGACATTTCACTGCAAACATTCTGAAAGACAAAGAGAGCTCAGGATGTCAGAACTCAAGCTCCAACCTGCAAAGCACTTCAATATCTGCCTAATTTTAACCCCTTGTTTGGGCTCCACCTGCTCCAAAGACATGCTTATATGCATTGTTGCAAAGAACTAGACCAAAGTACACAGTTAAAAATTAATATGTTAATCATAGATTATACAGCCATAAAGATCTGTGATCCTCTAATCTGACCTGCTGCATAATAAAGGACAGAGGATTATCCTGACTTCATTATAGTTTGAGCTATGCGCTTTCAAATGCTTTTTCAGGACTTGGTAATAATTTTCTTCCTCAAGTGGAAATTGTTGAGAAGATATTTAAGAAAATAGACTGTGTTTCTTCCTAAGTACACAGCAGCCACTTGCAAAAAAAAAAGCTTTAAAAATGAAAATAGTATCATTAGTACCAGTCAGAACAAACTAATGATGGCTCATTGTCTCACTTCGGTATTTGCATTCTAGTACCTTTCTGCATGAGATGCTATATATAGCAAGGTTTAGATGCTTATCAACATTTATAGCTTTACCAAACACTCATATTTAATTTTTCAGATAGACAGAAGCAGAGGATTATTGATGACCTTGACATATTCTGGTAATACTGTTTTTAAAATAGTTACTCAAAGGATATATAGGGCATTCCTGGTTACAAAAGAAGCTCCTTCTTTTCAAGAGAGCCAAACTATGCTGATATAAAATGCAAGGGTACTAGGGTATTGTCAGTCCCGATGAACCCACTGCACTTGTATTATGGATAGCCACCATGAATGAAATAGGAAGTCTTCTCCAAAGAATTGCTAATCTTCATCCTGGCCCTGTGTGGAAGACAGCTCAGCATAGGCAGGATAAGGAGCTCCAGTCCTCTCACCCTATCAGCAGTAATTTTTGCTTTGATAATACATGAAGATTGAACTATACCAAACATACTTATAAATTAAGCACGTGTATCATTTATTCTCTGTGGAAAGCAACAGGGGAGCAGAAATCAATTATTAGAAATTGCTTTGGCTTTAGTTAAAAACTATATGCATACTGAGATAAGATATTCTGCTAATGATAATGGCCTAAAAAATTTGTAACTTGCTCTCGATTGAGAGCTACTCAGCTGACCAAAGGTGATTAATTTAGCTGCTTGTACAGGAGCCTTGTGCCATCTGAGGTTTTCAGTACATCCAAACCACTCCAGTGGGGCTGGCAGATAGGACGCCTGTAACCTTCTGAAGCAGCATCTGTAAACCAGCAGGGCATCTATCTCAAATGAGACCATTACAGCCAACTGAATCATATTCAGAGTGTTAACTTTAATGTCAGTCACATAGTGCTCCTGGCCATGTCACTGTTTTGCCTAAAACGATGTTATCTATATGGGGAGCCCGTACACCTAGTTCACACTTAGGAGTATACATTTCTGTTTAGATGTTTATTCTGAACCTGAATCTAATCTTTATTGAATTTTCAATCATGTGCTAGGAGGCAGAGAAAACTAAGCTGTTCCCGTCAAATGAAAATGCACATATCCTATGAGGACAGGCTGAGAGAGTTGGGGCTGTTCAGCCTGGAGAAGAGGAGGCTCCGGGGAGACCTGATAGCGGTCTTCCAGTACCTCAAGGGGGCCTACAGGAAAGACAGGGAGAAACTCTTCATCAGGGCCTGTTGCAATAGAACGAGGGTTAATGGTTTTAGAATACAAGGTGGTAGATTTAGATTACATATTAGGAAAAAAACTTTTACAATGAGGGTAGTAGAACACTGGAACAGGTTACCCAGAGAGGTGGTAGATGCCCCATCCCTGGAAACATTCAAGGCCAGGCTGGATGGGGCTCTGAGCGACCTGATCTAGTCGAAGATGTCCCTGCTGCTTGCAGGGGGGCTGGACTAGATGAGCTTTGAAGGTCCCTTCCAATCCTAACCATTCTATGATTCTATGATTCTATATGCACAAGTATGTGCAGAATCTGGTTCTTAGCGAGTGCCATTTGTACAAGGGTACTACAGAGGCTTGCTACATACACTAAAATATTGGGAATTTGCAGAAAATAGTAAACCTTAAAGCAATTTGAGAGCTCGCTGCTTATACTCGCTACACTTATAGTCCAGATGCTAGCAGATGCTTTCGAAGCCCACTCACTGTCTCGTCCTGCAGGAAAGAATAGGCAGTGTAGGAAAACTCAGTGCCTTCAGTTTGTGAGCCCTCTAGTGGGCTTCAGTGTCTTCTCTATGGAAGGCATCCCAACCTTAACAGACCGGCCATGGAGACCACCCATCATCTTGGCCCTGCGTTTTGGTGCACCATTTTGCTAAGCGTGACAGCTTGACATCCAGTGCACAAAGTCCAATGTCCATTTCAACAAGTGTGCTTCTTTGCAGCTGGGAAAAAAAGGAAAAGCTGCAACAACAACTTCAAGCAATTCAAGAGTCTGTGTTTAATTTATTTTTATATAACCAATCCAAACAAGGGTTTTTTTAAGAGGTTAAATTCCTTCAGTAGAGTTCTCAGTGACTGAAATTATGAAAGGGAGGGTTTTAATTTCCCTCCACTTACCTGAAGTAACAGCTGTGTTCTCAGCCTTCCATCAAACCAAGAGAGATGTTGGCAGATCACTGTCTATTGCCTAAGAGCACTAACCGTAACCAATAGCTACTGTTATTGTAGTACACAATGAAAGTAATTGAACTTGCAGTTATAGGCTTTTCTGTTGTTCTTGTTAGGGCTTTTTTTTTGGTGTGGCTTTGTGGGTTTTTTTTTTTGAAACTGTAAGACACAAATCATGAAGCAGTGAACACTAATGGGAGAAAAAAAGGAAAAAAAATCAGAAGTGTGTTTATTTACCTTGGTACCACTCCAAGTAATATAATCCTCCCCCAATGTAATTTCCTCATAGTCATGTTATAAAATCTGTTTTGTGTTGTTCAGGTCAAATTGAGTCTGAGGTAAAAATAAGTAGAAGGGTCAGCAAGGGATGGACCAGTGCAGTAGGCTGATACTTTCAGAGTAATTGCTTCTCAGAGAATGCAGTCTAAATTCCTGGAAAATTAGTACAATCTCAAAAAAAGTTTGCTTTCATATAATTGAATGGAAAATATATTAAAAAAAAAATATAGATTTCCTTCATTTTACTTGTTCACCTTTCCCAGATAACATTATTTAATGCAATAACACCTGTATAATACCAGGTTTGAAATCTTTTGAGGAAATATTTTTTTCAGAGTTGTAAGTTAAGGTTTAAAAAATAATATTTGAATACATATACCAAAGAGGATTTTGAATCATTCCAGTTTTTTGGCTTAAATTGCACACATTAAAAAATACTGCTTAATTACATATTTAAAGTACGTAGTCAGTTTGAGTAAATGCAATAAATCAAATGTAAAAGAAAAAGGTTTAATTTTACAGTAATCTAGTAATACAATTTATGTAAGTAGTATTATTTATGCAAAAAAACCCCACAAAATTTAGCCCAGCATATAATTAGAGCACATTTTTAGCAATTATGCTATGCCTATATAAAAATACTCACTGTAATTTGTTGAAACTAAATTGATGATGGTATGCCACAAAATAACAAATTTAAAGTTTTAAATCTTATCTTGGCTTCTTCCCTTTTTAGTATGAAAAGAATGAATCTCTTTATTACTGTAAAGGAGCCTTTAAGAAAACACTGGCCTTTGTTGCCAATAGATCTTTAACCTTTTCCTTAACAGATCAAAATGTCTACTTTTTTCCCACTATGCCTTATATACCATAAATGTTGTTCCTCCTCAAAGGATAGAAATGAAAAGAGAAAGCATTCCAGCATTGGAGGGCCAAAACACACAAGCAACATTTTAAGTCAGTCAGGAAACTGCTCTGGACCCAATGGTCTAACAGAGGAAGTCCAGTCTTTCCCTTTTTCATTGTTCAGGTGACTGAATATCTTTACATTATTTGAATTCTTAGAAGTATCCAAATTAAAAAGAATTTAATTAAGAGAAGAGTCTTGTCTGCAAACCTTAAACTTCCACTCAGATCCATTATTTTTATTCTGTTACATAAATACAGCCAATTTGCAGACTGCAAAAGTAAAATATACTTCAAACAGATCATGAAATCAGATCATGAAATGTCATCAGTGGTTTAAGCTTATACAGTGTCATCAGAAGTCTTACATTATTTACTAATTTTGTAGATATCCATTTAAACATAATTATTCAAGACTCAAATTTCATCAAAAAAAGAATCACTCTTATTATAAGGAAAAAATCTCGTAAGGTTTAAGGTATAAGGAAAACAGCATATATAAAAAAGACCCACTACAAACACTGAAGATTTTTTTAGCACATTTTCATAATTAGATTATTCTGATTTATAACTTTTGACTATACTGTTAGATCCCCAAACCTACAATCTAAGAAAATACAAAAATTTAAAAGAATTTTTAAAAGTTTAAAGAATTATAAATCAGAAAAAGAAACCATGAATGAAAGATTTTATGAATCTTGTCATGGATTTGGAGAAGATAATTTGAAGTGCAAAAGATCCTGCACAGTGTAAAGGAAGAGATATTTTTTTTCCTGATAGATACTGTTCTGAAGGCACAAAAACATGAGAAAAGAATAATACTTTTGCATAAAGATAAGTACAGCTAACAATACAGATGAGAACTGGAAATACAAGAACATCATTATCCTTCAGGCTGGTCAAGATTAATCCCAGCTCAGATATGATATAAGACCTAATATAGGGAATAACATAAAATTTAGAAACACTGCATTTATGGTATCAGGTCTGCTAGGATTTGCTTCAACAAACAGGAGCTTCTCTACTGGGGACTGGAGAAGAACGGATCTCAGTAACTTTTCCCATGCCACCTCTATGCAGGTACAAGAAGAGGAGCAGCGATATACCAGCTGCACTGGAAGCCATTGCCTTTTTGCCTGTGGGACCAAAAAAAACTTGTGCTTCGCTGAAATCTGAAACCATGGCTCGCCAGTACACTGCCATATGAAGACCAGAAGACAGCACTCCTCGGACCCTTATCTCCACTGACCTGGCATTTTACATTTAAAATCATGATAATTGTATTACCAGAAGTAGCTACACAAATTTTAACAAAAAGTATTTCCAAATATTTGAAGAAGCATATGAAGGCAGTTAAGCTATTAGTATTCTACTCCTGCATTCCACTCTGTTATCGTTAACGCAAAGCTCAGCACGAGGACAGTACTGTACACGTATCACTTTATCTCTGCCCAGAGTAGTGAAAGACATCCCTGCATTTTCACATTGCTTAATTTACATCACTTAGTTACTCTGCTCTGGATCAGCTCCTAGCAAAGTCCATAGGCCTGCCTGCAAGTGATACAAGACGCACTGTGAGACTTCTCTTTGTTCATTACTCGCATTGCAAAAACTTGTCTAATATTAACCCATGATAAGATCTGCCTGAAGTGCCTCTGCAGGTACAGAAGAACTAGGGAAGGTACAGCAAGGATGGAGATGGCAAAGATAAGGTGTGCATCAGCTTCTGTTTGAGAGGAGATTAGATAAAAAAAGGCACTTAACTGGAAAAGAAAAATGTAAAATCAATCCCATTATAAAGATGGCGAATAGTAAACACTGTGCTTAATTTCTTATTAAAGATTTAATGAGGAATTTTGCTGAAAGATTTTTGAAAATCCAAGCAGACTATATTCACTAGATGAGACTCAGTCCACATTCTCCTTTACTTTTTTCAGAAGACTTTTACCAGACAGTGACCTAACTTCCTTCCACAAAAATGATGTTGAATGATCCCCAATGTACAGTATTTCTCCATGTGTCCCTCGTTCCCTATCACACTTTCCAGTGTACAAGCAGTAGAGGGATAGCAAATTAAATTATCGGGTCATTCACACAAAACAAGAAAAAGAAGATACTTTGCATAGCATCTGGGCAATGTTGAACTTCATTGCAACAGCAGGTTATAGATGCCAAAACTGTAAGTTCTAAACTAGCTAGATATATTTAGAGTAAGAAAACCAAACAGCAGGGTTGTTTTGTTTTTTTTTTTTTTAAAGAAAAAAAAGATAAAAGCTCCTGTTTAGAAAATCTCCAAGGCACAGATTGCAGGCAATAGAGTGTATAGGAGTGTACACATAACTGTGTGCTGGTGCAAACCTTAAACCCTTTTCTAAGCATTCCCTACTGGGCTTTGACACAAGAGATTGGGGCAGGTGGAGACTAGGTTTGATCTGGTACTCGAGGGTTATCGCACTTATTAAAAGCATGGAAAATAAACAGCTAGATGAGGCTGTAAGATTGTATGAGCAGGAGTACTGGGCCAAAACAAAGATCCTTCAAGGTATCCTGTATCTGAAACAGTATAATGAATATAACCATTGTTGCAAATTTGCTAAATGCAGGACAATCTCACAGTAAAACTTCCACAACATCTGCTCTCAGTTCCCAGAAATGTGTGATTTCAGGACTTTGTAAACTAGAGTTCCACCTTAGGGTTTGGCATTCGTTGTGGGAATCTTCTTCCATTAATTGAGTCACCCTTTGATCCTCTGTGTACTTTCGGACTCCAGAACTTCCTACGGAAACGAAATCCATTAATTCATTATGCACTGTATGAAAAATATTTCCTTTTCCTCATTTTATACCTGCTCCCTGATAATTTGATTTTATGATCCATGATACTTATGAGAAAATGTGAATAATCATTTTTCTACTCAACTCTAGTATGATTTCATACACTTTTACCTTATTCACTTTCAGTGACTTCTTTTTTCTTACTGAAGCCTTAGTCTAGTTAGGTCTCCTTGCCCAGACACCACTCCATACCTACAATCAAGCCTGTCATCCCTCTCCAATGTTTTATAGAACTATCAAGCTTGAAAATGCATTTCCATAGTTTTAACAGCCAGTTTACAGACAATCTCTAAATATGCATAGGTAAGATTGGTCTTTCCCAGCATGCCTGTGTTTGGATTTATCGTTACTGAATTTCATCTGCTGTTTAATCACCTACTTACTCAGTATCTTAAAATCTGAGTTCACTCCTGAATATCCCACCCTGAACAGGTCAGTGCCAGTAGAAAATGTTGTCGTGTCCTATATTGGGATAAATAGCCGTGGAATTCCACTATCTTACTATTGCAAATATTGTCCATTTTTTATTATTCAATTTCTTTATTATTCTTTCCTTCCTATCCTTAAACATAGAACTATGGGAAGATCTTCCCTCTTATTACATGAAAACTTAATTTCTTATTAAAGATTTAATGAGGAATTTTGCTGAAAGATTTTTGAAAATTCAAGCAGACTATATTAACTAGATGAGACTCGGTCCATATGTTCCTTTACTTCTTTCAGAAGACTTTTAGCAGACAGTGACATAACTTCCTTCCACAAGAGTCACATTGAATGATTCCCACTGTACAGTATTTCTCCATGTGTCCCTCAGTTCCATATCACACTTTCCAGTAATTTGCCTGCTCATCCACTGGTAGCAAAGCACAAACAAGTACTATGTGCATTTACTCCAACGTCAGTGTCTAGAACTTTCCTTTATAGGTTTGTTTCTGTATTTTTCTCTATCAGTACAGTGTATATCTTCATCTTCGTTAGTTTTTAAACTGTCTCAAACAGGTCTCCTGGGAACACTCTCCGTCACCTGGGCAGATACTCTAGATGATTTAAAAAACTCAACGCTTTGGCCTTTTAAGCAAACAAATTTGTGGTTCTATTTGCATGATTATATTTACACTTTTTTCTCTAAAAAAGAAGTCCAAACAGAACTTAATTATTATTCTTTCTAAAAACACATGCAACATCTCTTTACGGAGATTTCTAGCTTCACCCAAGGGCTCAAATGGATGAAGAAAAAAAAAACTGGAGTCAAATGAATCAAGTTCTTTTACTGTGCGTAACATAAGTGATGAGTGAGTAGCTGATTTTTCAAAGTAGGATTGCTCTCACATTTCCATGAAACAGCAATATTGAATAAGAAATGTGAAGGACACGGTCTAAAATGAATATGACAGCAATAAAAAAGATCATTAGTACATAAAACATACCAGTTATTTTTTTCTAAGAACAAAAGAAATTAGGACTTTGAAAATATTTTTTTTTTAGAAAACAAAACCAAAACCATGTAAAACCACAGCTTTTTAGTTGCACAAGGCAAAGGTCAGTTACAACAGAAAAATTCTAAACTTGCATAAAAGTTAAATAAATCATTTCTGATGCAGAAACTGGAGAGCAGTTTACGATCACATCCTATGAATACCAACAAACCATGTACTAATATGATTCTCCCCACCACAGTGCTATGAAAGACAAGCTGATGACCCACAACCAGGAACAGAGCATTTGTACACAGTGTACACAGCTGTACTTAAAATCGGGACAGGAGCGCTCACATTAGCTTTAATCCAGGTGGCCCTATAGCAACAGCAGTGAAGAAATGGTAACCACGAGATCAGCACTGGCAGGAAAGCCCAGCAGGCAGAGATCCCATCGCCCTTGCACAGCACATGCTGAAACTCACTTTTTACCTATGCCAGTAAGACTAAGATTTGCACGACTCTTTTTACTGTTTATTTGAATGAACAGCAAAAGATAACATGTAAAGAAGTCTGGCAGTAGAAGCCACTACCTGCAAACTGCTGGGAAGTCAGAATAAATTAATTTACTCAGCTATCAAACTTAAAAGCTAAAACTGACACCACCTACTCCAAGGGGATGTAAGCAAACACTTGGCTCATCAAAAAATTGACCATGTTTTATGGCCATCAGGATGTCTCCAGCACTTCAGCCTTCTTCTGTCCCAGTTTCTACTGATGTTGTTCATCTAATGGATGCCTCTTGACGGAAGTCACTAGGGCCTTATAATAAGCATTGTCCACTCAGTTAGGTTTAAGCTCATGTGTTTTACTTCACAGATGCAGATGGCTACAGTTACAGAGTCATCATAGAATAGTTTGGGTTGGAAGGGACCTTCAAAGGTCATCTAGTCCAATCCCCCATGCAAGGAGCAGGGACATCTCCACACAGATCAGGTTGCTCAGAGTCCCGTCCAACCTGGCCTTGAATGTTTCCAGGGATGGGGCATCTACCACCTCTCTGGGCAACCTGTTCCACTGTTCCAGCACCCCCACTGTAAAAATTTTTTTCCTGATGTCCAGTCTGAATTTGCTTCCTTCTATTTTAAAACCATTACCCTTCATACTATGACAACAGGCCCTGCAGTTGTGATCGGACAAATCATCAGTTCCCGTAGCTCATTTGAGAGGCAATAATCACAAAGCTTTGGTGTCTTAATTTCCTGACATCATCTAAGCATAAAAGATTCAAGAAACATAGCTATGGTTTCTTTAAACTATGTGCTTTTATTCAAGTATTTGCAAACCTGTGGAAATTTAGAATAGTCTATAGATAAGAGACTATTTTAATCTGGGAATTACAGCATTTCCCAGACTAAAGGGAAATACCAGCACATAATTATGTCTTGCTACTTATAAGATAAATACGACTTTTTTTGGTTGTATGCAAGAAATAAGATGACCCTTGTAAGTGGCAAAACTGATAAATACAATTACAAGAAAATCAGCTATAAATTAGAATTATACTGATTTCTTTTTGTAAAGTTACCTTATCACGAGCTTCTCTAAGGCTAACTGATATTTAAGATGTAGTCATTTGTGTATGTACAACTTTCAGACATCCTCTACATCATATTGCCCATAAGAATGATAGTCTATATACAAATCTTAGAGTACTTCTGGTTTTTATCTGTAATAATACCTCCCACAACACAAAAGTAGGCACCGACTTAAACTTTGCCCTCTGTAATTCCTGTTGGTGTGAATCACAAAGTCTGTGATTCTGTGAGTCTTCACACCATAAATATTATGAGGAATGTTTATGGTTGGGGATTATTTAACAGGAAATTCTTGCTACATCTGATGAATGTTTCAAATATTAAGATAAAAACTCTTCCCTCCAAATTCTAAAATATTTCAGGTTTTAACAGCAATACTTTATAATGCCATTATCAGCGACAAAGAAAGGTGATTTATGTATAAAAATCGCAAGGTCATTTCATGTTACAACTGGTTATCAGTGTAGTATCAGTATTGAACTAGCAAATGAAGATTTGAATTGGGAAGTTAGTTAATCATCTGGCAATGTTTAAGCAGGCTGCCAGGCTCATAAAGACAAGAAGTAGTTCTCCAAGAGTAAAAAAAAAAAATAATAATAATTTGACAGTAACTTATTTGATAGTTACCAATGTTAAAATCTTGCTTTAAACACTCTAACAATTATTTAATTAAAAAAAAGACTATATTTGTGGATGGTAATTCTATATAAAGCACTAGGGAAAATTAGGCTTTCACTTCATCAATGTTTCTGCAACATGAGGTATCACTAAGACTAAAGTTGGTGAAAAATTGGAAGCATCTGAAAACCACTGGAGAGTTCTAGATGTAGATTATTCCTAATAAATTAAATTTTTTAGAATGTGCCTACCTGTTCTGGTTGTGTTTAGTGAGGGGGGGCCTAAGGTGGAAGCTTCTGTAGGAAACTGCTAGAAGTTGCTCCCCTTTGTTCAGTGGACTCGGCTGAGCCTAGGGCGGACCCGCTGCTGGCCAAGGCCGAGCCAATTGGTAGCAGAATGTCCCGTGATAACGCCTCTGCGATAACATATTTAAGAAGGGGAAAACAGAAAAAAAAAAGAGAAGACAAGATGTGAAGAAGCTGAGTGAGGGCAGAGGCGCAGAGGGGGAGGCGCAGGCCTCGTGGGCCTTGCAGGCCTGACCCTCTGGCCTCTCGCCAGGAGGCCGACTGGGCCCAACTCGGCCCGGCTGCAAGAAGTGGAGAGGAGAGGAGATGGATGATGTGAAAAGATCCTGAGAGGTGTCTGCCTGCCTGGTGTGAAGAATTTTTCTTGTGAGAGAAATAGCTGCAGACGCCAAGGTCAGTTAAGGAGGGGGAGGAGTAACGTGGCTCCTGGCCAAGATTCCCCTGCAGCCTGTGGTGATGACCATGGTGGAGCGGGTTGTCCCCCTGCAGCCCACGGAGGTCCACGGAGGAGCAGAGATCCACTTAGAGCCCGTGAAGGACCCCACACCAGGGGAGGTGGATGCCTGAAGGCGGCTGTGGCCTGTGAAAGGCCCGCTGGGGCAGCCGTTCTAGAGAGACTGCACTCCGTGAAAAAGATGATCCACGCCAGAGCAGTTTCATGAAGGACTGTGGCGTATGGGTGGGACCCCACACTGGAGCAGGGGAGGAATGTGAGAAGTTCTTCCCCTGACAATGAAGCAGCGGCGTAAAACAACGCGTGATGAACTGACCACAACCCTCATTCCATCTTCCCCACTGTGCGGCTCGGAGTGGGGGGAAGGTAGTAGAGATAATGTTAAGCCGGGGAAGAGGGAGGGGTGGGGGGAGGTTATCTTGTTTCTCTGTCTCATTATCCTGCTGTTTTTAGTAATAAATGAATAGTTTTCCCCAAGTCGAGTCTGTTCTGCCTGTGATGGTAACTTTAAGGATTTTCTCCCTGTCCTTATCTCAAACCTCAGGCCATTTTTCTTATATTATCTCCCCCTATTCTCTCAGAGGGTGGGGGGAGTGAGAGAGAGACTGCGTAGTCTGGTCCCAATCAGGGCTGAACTACGACACTACCAAAAAGGGTTCTAACTATGCTCTCCACTTTACTAATACAACTTCTTTCTGATATTTCTTTACAATTGTCATAGTAAGAAGTTGCTAGCTCAGTTTTGCTGTCAGTATTTGATGCTCCCATGTAGCTCTTTGAAGGCTGTCATTTTAGGTTAAAAGACTAATTTTGGAGGGAAACAGTATAGACAGAAGAAATAATTTTACTAGAGCAGTAGTGTGCTACTTCAAAATCTGACAGTAATCGTGTTTTCAGTGGACTGACACTCAATTCCAGCATAGCAGCTGTCATATGGCCTTGTGAAAAGGGAAGAGAGATGCATGGATAAAGGCAGTCATCCTCTGGCTCTTGCATAGATTTCTTCCTTGGCAGCATGCTTTACACGAGCATGTCTATTGCCTTCTTGCACTCGGGAACTCTTTGTTACCAGGCAAAGCGAAAAAAAAGGTCTTTGTGTACCAGTGACCGCAGACTAGCGCATTCAACTTACCCAATTCAGATATGTAAAAGATGTCTACTCTAAGCTAGTAGCTGAGGATTTCTCTGCGGTTAGTGGAGAATATCTTTAGCTCATGATTCATATCAAACTAAAATTGATATCTTAGGTGGGATGAATCACACACACTAGATGCCTGTCTTTTTCTCTCCACTTCAACAACTATCTTAGGTTGGATGCTCACCTTTTAGGTGACTCAAATTAGACATCATGAACTCCAATCCAGAAGATTAAAGTGTCAACAAGATGATGAAGCCAAAAAAATAAAGGGCATACAGTACTATCCTAGGAGTATATGGAGCAGAAATCCAGAAAAGAAAGAGAAAAGAGCCTGTACTATTTCGTAATGCACCCTGTCTGTAAGACTTTTGCCTGATACCCATGCAAGGTGAAGTGAAAATGGAACATTGCATGGGTGAACGCAGTAAGCAGAAGGATAAAAACCATAAGTGGACAAAATGTGCTCATTATTTTTAAAATACGATTACGTATATTTACAAAAGGGACTGTAAGATGTTCTGACTGTGGTAGACACTGGACATGATTATTCAGGATGCATAATCCAGTATTACAGCACTTTTAGCAAATGATTAAAATTCTCTTTGCTCCCCATACACATTCCCTATATCCCTCTTAATTACAACAAACTATTAACAACAAAAACTCTGTGAAAGACTGTATTTTTTGTTTATAACTGGTTTTACATGAGAAACATGGTGTCTTCTCACTAAAGAATTACCAGTTTATTATACTTTTCCATATGAAGTATCACTTTGGTGGAGATGTCTCTATGTAAAAATTAATTGTATTGTACAGTATTAGTTTTTCAATGAGGCCATTTAAATTTATCATGGGTTTCTGGACTTCTCTTGAAAAAACACAGGAATCTGAAGACAAACTGGTAGAGATCAATGGTGGCTGAAAATATACTGGTTTCTAAAGAACTCAGGGGATTATGAATAACTAAATTAAAATTCTGCAAGAAAACATCTGAGGAAAGGACATAAAAAACATTTCCATGTGTATTAAACAGCATCTACTCTGTATTATGCTGAATATATTAAAAAATTATATCCCAGATCTGCGCTGGAGGGTATGTGACTATCAAACACGAACTGTGCGATGTTAAAGCCACCTGTCTGTCCACCTGTCTGTCTGTCTGTCTCACTCCTGCTCTTTCTCCAGCAATGCTTAGAAAACAGGAAAGATTCTTCTGGTATCAATTTATATGCATATCCACATGTTAAAAGCAAGTTCAAAGGAGCTGGACTGTGGACTATTCATTAATAGTAGCCTTTTAATAGTCTTGTTAAGCCACATACAGTTATTAGAGGAACCTGGCATGCAGTAATTTTACAAATGTCTTTAAAATGTAAGACAGAAAATATTTTTTCTTGCTCTACTACTCTGACACTATTACAAGTGTATAAACAGAATATCAAATAACAGCAGTCTGTATAAAGGAAGAGCTTTTTTTTTTTCAGTTCTCTCTGTTAAATCTTGGTAAAGCTATAAAAAAAAAGTCTGTCACAGAAAGCAAATAACTACTATGGTAAACGTTTGTAAGATTCAAAACCTCTAAACTTACAATAATCCTAATCTGAACAGCTAATCACAGTGTGAAGGTATTATAATGTGTATCTAATTATAATCAGTATTATGATAATGGGTCTATCATTAATCTTCTGCACTATTTTTCATTATTTCTAAAAACATTGCTAAAAGCAAAACCCTGAAGCTATTTAGAGGAGATGGGAAATTTCAGCACTGGTATTGCTCAAAATTTTCTACAACATTCCCTGCTTTCAGGAATTTCCAATTTTGCCAGTAATATTTCCACAAAAAGAATCTTTCACCTGCTACCTGGCTGAAGCTTGTTGGTTTTTTTAAGTATGCAAAAAGTTTTCAGCTCTTCCGTTCCAGACTGAAATTAAACAAGGAAAGGCAGAAAAAGATTTGCTTTGGCAAAGCTTTATGAATTCCTTCTCCAGTCTCATCAGATAACTTGTCACTTCACACTCTAGAGCAGCAAACTGAAATGTGTAAACAAAGCTGCTTTTTGTGGTTCCTAGAAAGAGAGTACTGACTCTGAACAAAGCATAGACTTTTCTGGAAGACTTCTCCCCTGACATACACTGTGGAAATGAATTTGGCAACTAGATGCTCCAAAAAATCCCTCAATGCCTGAATGTGCCCTGGTTCAAGGCTACCATGGTTAAGCAGGGCATTAGTAGGGCCTGTAGCGATAGGACAAGGGATAATGTTTTTAAACTAAAAGAGATTAAATTCAGATTAGATACAAGGAAGAATATTTTACAATAAGGGTGGTGAAACCAGGTTGCTCAGAGAGGTGGTAGATGCCCCATCCCTGGAAACATTCAGTGCCAATTTGGATGAGGCTCTGAGCAACCTGATCTAGTTGGAGATGTCCCTGCTCCTTGCAGGACGGTTGGACTAGATGACCTCTAAAGGTCCCTTCCAACCTAAACCACTCTATGCTTCTCTGATCCTCTGGGGTACACCTTCTCACCACTCAGCCTCTCTGAAATGTGAGCGATGCCCGACATTATGAGAAAAACCCAAGCATCCGTCGTTGGGCCCAGTTTTTCAGCTTGGAATGAAACACTGCAGTGGCAAGTCTGACATGGACCTAGTAAACTGGAGAGAGGTCTAGGAGGGAAGAAAGGTATGCAGGGCCAACACAGATAGCTTATTACTGGAAACCACACCTAAGAAAAAGGTGGAAAACAGAGTGGGAAGACAGGGTAAGAGAAGTGGAAGATGAGGAACATTAAACATATTGGGCAGGAGCGGAGAGCCTTGCATCAGGAAGGTAAGGGGAGGAAAGCAGGTACTGATGCATAGAAACCTCCTGAGTAGCTCTGCTCCTTCAGTACATCCATCATCATCCATACCCAGTGCATCCATCTTCATCCACAACCATCCTGGGTCTTTTCTTAGGTGGGGAGGGGAGGTGGCTCAAAATGGTCTTAATTTTCCCTCTCCTTTTCCACGCATGGAGAGCCAAGGCTAGGGATGAGAATGAACTCAAAATATTAACAAGTTTTCAAAAAGAAAAAATAAAAGGGCAATGGGAAAAAAAAAAGAGCCACCACAAAAATTGCAAGGCTTTTGCTGGTCTCATAGCTTTCTGTTGCATTGGTACTGGTTGATTCCTTTTCCTTTGTCCTGTATCCAACATCTCCTGAGGAGAGGGGATGACTGCTGCTTGGCCTCTGTGGCAGGTCAGGTTGGTAAGTTTGACTCAGAGAAGAAACCACTATATGTGGCTGAAATAAATAGAATAATCCTGTAATAATGGCTGGTATGCTCCCTAAGGACAGAAATCATCTAATGCCTTGTTACTTGTGGTCCCATGAAAATCAGTGAGAGGCAAGTGTAATAGAAACAGCAGTGACAGCCTGGCTCTACACTGGAAGATAGTCTTTCAGGACACATCTTTGACATCTTTGAAGATTTAAATCCAGCCAATGTGGCATTGACTTAATGGAATTCTTTAATATGTAAAAAACAGATTTCAGGATGGGAACATAATACAATTGTTTTGAATCACAGTGCTGAAACAGTTAACGTATTCTGCATTACAGTATGTCAGCTGAAGAAAATAGGTGAAGGAAACAGTTGTTGTCCTTCATTTATCAATATGAATTATTTTAAATGTTTTTTAATTTGATCTCCACACTACAACTGGCATTTGAGAGGAAAACAGCATATGTTAAAAAATATCTACCTGAAATACATTTAAAAAACAAAAGTATAAAGATGAGTTACTGAGAAAGAAAAATGCCAGGTCCAGCTGATGGAAAAGACATTGGATTGTGACTGCCCTAGAAGACAGAGAGACATAGTATGAGGAAGATAATAAAGAATAAAATACTATGTTTAAAAATATATGAAATAATTTTAATTACAGACAAATATGGGTGGATGTGACATTAACAGTGTTATGACTTGGAGAAATCTCAAGCCTGGGCTTTTGGGTTGTTTTTTAAATCGTTCTTATTATAACTATTAAGACTGAAAGTTCAGTACTTAGTTTTAATATAAAGAGAAACTACTGTCAACTAAATAAAATTAATTTCTGGTTGTTGTTCATTGGATTTGGAAGACATGAACGAAGCAACCATTATGTCAGGACTAGTAGACTAGACTTCTTGGGTAGCCATTATATTACATTACATGAATAAATGCAGAATTAAAAAAAAAAAAAAAGAAAATAATTTATATCTTTGTCTTTAAAAAATATTTTTTTTTGTTTTACCCTATACAATAAAGCTGAATTGCAACTCTTCTAGCTGTGATTAATTTCACAGACTGTTTTCCACCCCATAGAAGCAGTGGTTTGAAGCAAGGTACCACAAGAAGGGTTGTTTTAAGACAGTAATGTACATCTGTGGTTCTACTGCAAATTATTACAGTCTAAAGTGTATGTAGTACCATATCAATAGCTGGTATGCAAGCCCCTTGGAAACTGCAAACCAAAGGAGTGCAGTCCTGTAAAAAACAAGTGATATACCTGAAAAGTCACATAGGTATGGATTTGGTATGTGAACACACTTGTCTCGTAATGAATACAAACAAGTATCCTCAGTCTTCACTGGTAACCCCTCTTTCCACACATCTCAAGCTAATGGACTGCAAGACAGAGACTGCGGGAGCAAAGTCTCTCCCACTGTAAGAGAAGATCAGGTTTCTGACCACCTGAGGAACCTGAATGTGCCTAAGTCTATGGGACCTGACGAGTTGCACCCCAGAGTCTTAAGGGAATTGGCTGATGCAGTTGCCAAGCCACTCTCCATGATATTTGAAAAGTCATGGCAGTCAGGTGAAGTCCCTGCAGACTGGAAAAAGGGAAACATCACACCCATCTTTAAAAAGGATAAAAAGGAGGATCCTGGGAACTACCGATCTGCCAGCCTCACCTCCAGAACAGATCCTGCTAGAAGCTATGCTGAGGGACATGGAGGACAGGGAGGTGGTTAGAGACAGCCAGCATGGCTTCACCAAGGGCAAGTCCTTGGTGAATGGGTGGAATGGGATGGTCACATGCAGAGGGCAGTCCTCAATGGCTCAATGTCCAGATAGAGATCAGTGACAAATGGTGTCCCTCAAGGGTCCATATTTGGACCAGTACTGTTTAACATCTTAATCAATGACATAGTGGGATCGACTGCACCTTCACCAAGCTTAGAGATGACCCCAAGCTGAGTGGTGCAGTCAACACATCTGAGGGACCATCCAGATACCATCCAGATGGACCTGAACCAGTTCGAGAAGTGGGTCCATGCGAAACTCATGAGGTTCAACAAGACCAAGTGCAAGGTCCTGCACATGGGTTGGGGCAACCTTTGGTATCAAAACAGGCCGGGGGATGAAGGGATTGAGTGCAGCCCTGAGGAGAAGGACTTAGGGGTGCTAGTTGATGAGAACCTCAATATGAGCCATCAGTGCTAAGCAGCCCAGAAAGCCAACTGCATCCTGGGCTGCATCAAGAGGGGCGTGGCCAGCAGGTCGAGGGAGGTGATTCTCCCCCTCTACTCTGCTCTCCTGAGATCCCACCTGGAGTACTGTGTCCAGTTCTGGAGCCCTCAGCACAGGAAAGACATGGACCTGTTGGAGCAGGTCCAGAGGAGGGCCACAAAGATCATCAGAGGGCTGGAGCAGCTCTCCTATGAAGACAGGCTGAGAGAACTGGGGCTGTTCAGCCTGGAGGCTCTGGGGAGACCTTATAGCAGCCTTTCTGTACCTACAGGGGGCTTACAAGAAAGATGGGGAGAAACATTTTAGCAGGGCCTGTAGCAATAGGACAAGGGGTAATGGTTTTCCACTTAAAGAGGGTAGATTTAGACTAGATATAAGGAAGAAATTTTTTACACTGAGGGTGGTGGAACACTGGAACAGGTTGCCCAGAGAGGTGGTGGATGCCCCATCCCTGGAAACATTCAAAGTCAGGCTGGACAGGGCTCTGAGTAACCTGATCTAGTTGGAGATATCCCTGCTCCTTGCAGGGGGGTTGGACTAGATGACCTTTGAAGGTGTCTTCCAACCCAAACCATTCTATGATTCCATGAAACTTCGAATAGTAATTTAAAAAGGCATAAGAACACAGAGAAATAACCAAATAAAAGCACGCCTGAAAGACTGTTGTACAGAGCTAGTTTCTGTGGCTTTTTTCCCCCAGTTGTCTGGAAGCCTCCTGCTCTCAGTTGTCCTTCTAGGACTATTTCCTACCTCTTCAATCACACTTTAAATTAGACTGTAACTCTAATCAGCATTTCTCTCCTGGTCTGCATCTCCACAGGTCTTCACGCAGTGGACCCCTGACCATACACAATGCAACCTGTCAGCAACAACAAACTCCATAAACATGTGTTTCTGTGTACATACCTTCCTCCAGTGAAAACGGCAAATAATTTCTGGCTGCAAGCCAACGTGGCATTGGAGCCTCAAGTCACTGCGCTACAACTCCTTAATCAACCATAATTTAAACCTTCAACCCTTTACGCTATTAGAATGATTAACAGATTCAAAACATATTACTATGATCTTGCTATTTCTGTAGCCTTTAGAAATTATGTACTTCTTTCAGATGTTTTGCTTTTCTGTATTTTTCCTACTGCACAGTATGTGTCTATACTACAAGACATGAAAAAAGCTTTCATATCACACAGCTCATTAGAGGCTTAAATGAACCAGTTTTAGATGTATGATTTTGACCTCATTACTGTCCTCAATCAATGAAATAAAAATGGCAGTTGTCATAACATCATATCTTGGATACATTACTCTGGGAATCTGCAATCAGAGGCTGCTCCTTAGATGGTAAAACTGCTATTGAATATATTTGCTAGTGCTAAGCCTGATTAAATAATAATAGAGAAAAAAGGATTTTTAGAACTCAAAAAGCCAATCAAAGTATCTCTGAGCCAACTAGAGGGAAAGATATATCCTACCTGCATCTTGTCATAACCTTGGTCCATTTGCAAAATGCTGTAGAAAAAAAATTCCTCACCTGGCACAGTTCCTATGCCACTGCCTAAAAACACCTTAACATGCTTGTACGTCACATGCTGCAAATGTCACAACGAAAATCAGCATGTGTCTGAAGTGCTGCTCTGAAACATGCTTTATGACAATTTTTTTAAACACTCTTTATCTTCAGAACGATAATATCTCTTCATTTTCCTCCACCTTTATGCCAGTGATATACTTATAGAATCATAGAACAGTTTGGTTTGGAAGGGACCTTTAAAGGTCATCTAGTTCAACCCCCCTGCAAGATGCAGGGACATCTCCAACTAGATCAGGTTGCTTAGAGCCCCGTCCAACCTAGCCTTGAATGTTTCCAGGGATGGGGCATCTACAACCTCTCTGGGCAACCTGTTCCAGTGCTTCACCACTCTCACTGTAAACATTTATTTCCTTATGTCCAGTCTGAATCTACCTCCCTCTATTTTAAAAATATTATCCCTCATCCTATCACAACAGACCCCACTAAAAAGTTTCTCCCCATCCTTCTTATAAGCCCCCTTTAGGTATTGGAAAGCCACTATAAGGTCTCCCCAGAGCCTTCTCTTCTCCAGGCTGAACAGCCCCAACTCTCTGTCTGTCCTCATAGGAGAAGTGCTCCAGTCCTCTGATCATCTTTGTGGCCCTCCTCTGAACTTGCTCCAGCACATCCACATCCTTCTTATGTTGGGGGCTCCAGAGATGGATGCAGTACTCCAGGTGGGGTCTCATGAGAGTGGAGTAGAGGGGGAGAATCACCTCCCTCGACCTGCTGGCCATGCTTCTTTTGATGCAGCCCAGGGTGTGGTTGGCTTTCTGGGCTGCTTAGCATGGGATGAACTGGGGTAACTACGTCAAGGCTCGATGCTTAACCCTTACATAACTTAGTGCATCCTGTGTATCTAATACAAATTAGATAGATTATCTATAGCTGCATTCAATAGAGTTTTCACTTACATGTACTAGGTCATTTCCAAAACTTTATACTTCCCAATATATTATTATATAAGCAATCATTATTTGGGTTTCTAAAAATATACAGATGTTTTCTGTTGACTAAGCCTTTAGTTTGTGCATATTTGTCAAGGTAGTAAGCTGGTATACATATACCTTACCTGTTACATGTGCTGGCCATACAATGTATGTTGTTTTTGAGAGACCTGAGTGACCAGTACTTACTCCAAAAGCTCAAAAATTCATGAGTAGTTCAGAGCTGACATATTTTCCCTTGTCATATGTGTTAAATACTTTAGCATACAGAACAAATTAACAAACACTTTGTCAAGTTTCTCACAAGTCTGCCAAGCCAAAATTCTTCATATATTGCACTGTTCAAGTTAAGCTATTCTTATTTATTGCACTAATTGTATTTGGTGAATAGAGTCAGACCACTTTTTCATTTAGTTTCATTTTTATAATTGAAATAGTGGTGGTTTTATTTTTTCCTGACAATTCAATATTTTCTGACATGCCTGAAGTCATGTTATTAATCAATTTAGTAGTGTTTTGTATATAATATTATTGTCAGGTGAAACTATTATTAAAAAGTTCTGTTTTCTGAATCATGTAGCTCTATGGGATGCTAGGTTTTGATAGTTCTTTTAGGATTTAGCCAAATATTCTTTCTTTCACTTTGTCATATACCAGTTAAACTCTACAAGCAAGGCTTCTTCTTGGTGCAGTATACAATTGGAAGGTTGTACCTCCAATTTCTTTCATAATGCACTTCCAATTAGTTTCATAATGTTCCCTGTAGAGAAAATTAATTTCTCTACACCTGTAGAGAAAATGAAGCTTTGAACAGAGAGGCGGAGTGCAGGCAGAAGAAAAGACTTACCTGGATCTTCAACAGCAGGTAGGGAAGAAACATTTTATCCTTCTATAGTCCTCTTCTTCCTTCCTTCATCTCCTTTTTTCCATGGAACAAGATGTCAGCCCTCATCCACAGGAGACAGCATGGGAAGGTTTGGGCAGAGAAGGCTCTCCGTAGCTGAATGACTCCTATCTACACCTCCTCAGGTGAAAAGCTTCTTTCTAACAGAAGGTGAGTATTTGGCATTGCCACGTGTATACTTAGGCATAGTATCTTAGTTAGAAGTAATTGCTTCAGAGTATCCTCAACTATGTTATGTGTCTATAGCATACAAACTGGGAAGGGATTTTTTTTTTTTTGGCAGAAGATGAAGCTGACTCTTACCAGTTTGTTTTTAGCCTGTTTTCCTACAGAAACAAGGCTGTGCATCAATAGAATACAGTCTGTGTCTCCTCTCCTTTTAATTTTTGAACTAAGTAGCCCAATTTCGACTAAATGTGACTGAGAAGATAGAAATCTCAAAGACAGTTATGCTCTTATAAATTTTGAAAGCAGCAGCTGCTGGAGAGAAGAGAGACCAGGATCCTAGCATTAACATGCAGGGTGCTAACAATCTTATCAGCCCATTTCTGCTGTCAAGTGCGGCCGTCTGCATAGCATTACCAGAATATATGCATATTCAGAGATAAAAGAAGACCTCTATAATTCAATTATTAACCAAGAGACATAAATCCATAAGAAACTGGTCCTCTTCACTTCTGGTTCTTTTAGCGCTTCTCTCTTTTTAACTAGACAGCCAAGATACCAGGCTGATGAGAGAAAAAAAAAAAAGAAAAAAATAGGAGAAACAGTTTAAATGAAAACCAAAATCGTACAAAATCCATATTGCAGCAAAAGAGAAGAGTAAATAGCTGGACTAAGGAGTTCATCAGCCACTATGGTACAAGGATGGACAGCTTTTAAGGTTCTGTACTAAGGTACATTTAAATCTCTCTCGATTTTACCAGGTTCAGAACCTCTACACACAAACACAGACACAAACACACATGCAGGAGATTGTGAGTTTCACTTTTTAGCTATGACCAAGTAAACATACTGAATGACCCAACTTTTTCATGCAGATGCATGACATAAAGCTGAAAATCATTTTCTTTTCATTTCCACAGCCAAGTAGCAACACAATCGTTAAAGAACAGGAATTCCCCAACCAAGCCCATTTTTATAGTGCTTTGCTGATTGGTTTGAGATGGTCTGCCATAATAATCTATACCATAACTACTCCTTGCCTGGTTCAAAAATACTTCAAAAATACCACCAAAGGCTCACTGATTCATTGTTGAAATGCATGCATTGACTAAGGGAAGTGGTATGACAGATTATTTGTTACTCAAAGAAGTAGCATAATTCTTCATTATATGTCCAATATTCTGCCAGTATTTACTATAAATAAGACTGTTCTGTTCCAGGATTTCTCAAGACAGAAGATACAATTTCCAAACTCTCAGCCAAAAAAAAAAATCAGAATCTAGAAAGTATTTCTCAGCTAGCAGTTCCTGAAATATAACTGATGTTTGATCTGTACCTGTTAATTCTCAAGGAAAAAAAAAAAGAAAAAAAAAGTTAAAAGATGAGCTTTGCTTTCACTCATATTTGCAGCAATGTCTCTGTCTCTTTTATTTTTTTGTCCATAGTGTCAGAGATCTTTTCCCTCACATCCTGTCTGCTCACGCTGGGAATCAGGTGCGTGCTGCCAGTAGGACTTGTTAATTCAAGGAGCTGCTGCTGTCCAATTAAACTTCGTGCCAGATCACAGACAGCCAGACACTAAGGGAGTTACTCTCCTTCCTAGTTCAGCAATAAATGCCACACTATTAGCAGCATAGCCTGGGTATTAACTCACTCATTTGTAGGCACACTGTAAGGTTAATCCATATTGTTCCAAAAGGAAAAAACTCCAAGAAGTAAAGAAGGAAATCAGGCACTTAAAGTAGGCTCAGCAGAAAACAGAGATGCCTGTATCCAAGAATATAATCCTGAAGACCTGAACTCAGATGAAAGTTTACTCAAGGAATCTACTTCTACTATTTCAGGAGTTCCTAGGTGCCTAAAATGTTCCTTTAGCACATACACAGATTTTCTCCTGGTTTTGGAATACAAAGAAGTCAGCATTTAGCTAATCCAAACATATGAATCAGGTTGATAATCTCCTGCCTACCTCCCATGAAGAACTGCATTCTTATGAGGTTCTTATGACACACCGGACCAGGATCAAGCACCTCCGAAGTACAGTGTTAACCAAAACTTTTAAAAATCCAACGTGAAGTGCTAGCTTTCCCTGTTTTTCAACAGCTGAATGGAGCTTAACCTATTTACAAGTAGTCTGCAGGCATTAGACAAGAACAGACTATCTCATTGTAATCCATAAAAAAGAACTAAGAAGAGCACATCTATTATCAATAGGCTTAAGTTTGCTACGGATACACAGCACAGCCAGAACAGTATTAAAAAAAAAAAAAAGGTTGCAAACTTTTGTTTCAGTGGGTCAAGGATATAGAATGTTTTCAACATATGATGGTTCAGCCCCTTTCTTCTTCTGCTGAATTCAAGCCCGTCTCCCACTGCCCAGCAGGTTATGCAAAGCATCAGTCAATGCGATTTGAGTAAGAAATCAGGCATCAGCAGCACGATACCTGCTGCATTATCACAGAAGTAGATACTCAATCCAGGCTGATGGAGGATCCTATTAACCTCAGGCAACAGTGCTGAAACTAGCCTCGAAGTAGCCAGCAACTAGCAAAGCAGACCCATGTATACCCTAAACGCTATCTCTCTCTAGATCTCTGCAGACATACACAATGCAAAAATATTTCCTAAGAAGAAGAAACCCCTTCTTTCAAAAATGTACTTGGGATCAGTCTTTTCCTTCAGGCTGCACCGGTAAAAATCCACCTGATGTTTCCAGTTCTTCTATATACACTTGTCTAATGGATGCAGTGCTTCTTTGAGGTGGGAGAGCTGAAGCTTTATGCCCGACATCCAACTTCCCTGAAAAGTGTCTGTACAAGTGGGTTGTACACTACTCTGGCTGGGAAAGAGCTCCCTCCAGCCTTTTCCTTCGTCAAGAGGAGAAAGAAAAAGCAAAGTGCATGATTCTGTAGCTTCAAGGGCAGAGCAGCCAGGTGAGAGACAAGTGTGCTGCACTTCCTTCTGCGATAACGGTTTATGAAATTTATTCAGCAATGGGTTAACATCAGGAAGTAGACCACTCCAGAGGCAGGTTAGACACCCTGGACTCCCTGTTTGCCCCGCAGCAGTTAAACCGTTTCCCACTCGCTTCTCACCCTTGCAGCCTATACTATTCTCACACACAAGATGAAAAGCTGTGATGCCTAACATAATTTCCAATCTTGGCATTTAAAGATTAGTCAGTGGCTATGCTCAGCATTCAGTAGCTAAATCTTACTTTTATTAGTGTTTCATTTTTTCTCGTGACTGCAAAGGCAACTTTATTTCCAACCTCCTTAAAAAGGCCATCCAAAGAAACAGATGACATAACAACATTATAAAAGAGACAAAATTAGCAGTCATGAAAAGTACAGAAGGCTTGGAAAGAAATATACACTTGCAGGGGTGATAAGGATATAAAAGCAGTGATATTGACAATGGCATCTGAAAGAGGAATCTGCAGAGAGGGTTTTTACAGACACTGAGGTCTGTAAGATGCTGTACTTAACTCACTGCATGCTCGATTTGACCTTTCTTAGACAGGAAGGATAGGTGACAGATGGGTGCTCACGGGCAGTCCACAGCCAGGACCCTTTCCCCGTGATTAAGCAACAGGTTTGCCAAGCTCTGGGGAACCTCCTGCATTTTGTGAACCCCATTTGAGCACTGGAGCCCATGTGTCTAATCTGAAGAGTTAGACTGTCCTCAGATCTAGAAAGAATGAGCAATATATGTCAACTAGCAGAAACAGTGGGCACAGTATTAACTATAAAGCTTGTACTTTTAGAAAATATTAAAATACTTATTAATATAGTATTTAAAACCCAATATGCAATGCAGGAGATAAAAGACATCAGGTATTGTAAGAAGGACTTAAAAGATAAGCAGGAAGCGTCTAGCAATGAAATGAATGAGCTGATCCTCACCAAAAGTGATGTCACCTCTGTGAAATCTGTGCAACAGTTAGCGATTACTCCTTTCAGTGTGCAATACATTTAGTATCTGTGTCTTGATAAAATGTAGTGCTACACATCAGGGCATGAGGCTTCATCAGCCTGGGAGAAACAGCAACACATTCATGTAGCTTTTATGATGTGTATAGAAAAAGACAGACAACATTTGGATCAGGAAAACAAAATTTAAGCACTGACTCAGAGCTACTGCACTGTCCTAAGTATGTCTCTCTAGATAGTATTTTAATAAATTGGTCTTGAACTTGAGCAATTTATCTTCTGTATTTCCCAAGCTATTATATACAATGCATTTCAAGCTGTTATAATTTATAAAATGGACCTCACGTTGTCCTTCCAGTTATTATTAAATCCAACCACAAGTGACCATTCCACTATGTACTCCAGTGTCTCTATAGCAATGACCACACTTCAAGTTTGAAAAAGGATACTGAGAAGTTTTAAACAGAAAAAAAAAAGAAAAAAAAAAAAAAAAAGATGTTAAAAAG
>JAAGAY010145423.1:0-34036 GCA_011801015.1 Ardeotis arabs | reverse complement strand
CTCGATCAGGACCAGACTACGCAGTCTCTCTCTCACTCCCCCCACCCTCCGAGAGAATAGGGGGAGATGATATAAGAAAAATGGCTCAAGGTTTGAGATAAGGACAGGGAGAAATCCTTAAAGTTACCGTTAGGGGCAAAACAGACTCGACTTGGGGAAAAATACTCATTTATTTCTAAAACTAGCAGGAGAATGAGACAGGGAACAAGATAACCTCCCCCCCATCCCTCCCTCTTCCTGAGCTTAACATTATCTCTACTACCTTCCCCCCTCAAGCGGCACAGGGGGGAAGAGGGAATGGGGGTCGCGGTCAGTTCATCACGTGTTGTTTTACGCCGCTGCGTCATCGTCAGGGGAAGAACTCCTCACATTCCTCCCCTGCTCCATCGTGGAGTCCCTCCCATGGGCCACAGTCCTTTGTGAAACTGCTCTGGTGTGGGTCATCTCTTCCACAGGGTGCAGTCCCTCCAGAACAGCTGCCCCAGAGGGCCCTCCACGGGCCACAGCCTCTTTCAGGCATCCACCTCCCCCGGTGTGGGGTCCTCCACAGGCTCCAAGTGGATCTCTGCCCCTCCGTGGACCTCCATGGACTGCAGGGGGACAGCCTGCTCCACCACGGTCATCACCACGGGCTGCAGGGGAATCTTGGCCAGGAGCCGCATTACTCCTCCCCCTCCTTCCTCACTGACCTTGGCATCTGCAGCCGTTCCTCACAACAGGCTAGCAGATGCCTCTCAGGATCCTTTTCACATCTCATTCACTTCTCATCTCCTCTCCACTTCTTGCAGCCAGGCCAGGCCAAGTTGGGCCCAGTTGGCCGCCCGGCGAGAGGCCAGAGGGTGAGGCCTGCAAGGCCCACAAGGCTCGCGCCTCCCCCTCTCTGCCCCTGCTCAGCTTCTTCACATCTTCTCCTCCTCCTTTTTTTTTTTCTGTTTTCCACTTCTTAAATACGTTATCGCAGAGGTGTTATCACGGAATATTCTGCTGCCAATCGGCTCGGCCTTGGCCAGCAGCGGGTCCGCCCTAGGCCTGGCCGTGTCCACTGAACAAAGGGGAGCGACTTCTAGCAGTTTCCTACAGAAGCTACCACCTTAGGCCCCCCCTCACTAAACAAAACCAGAACAACAGCACATATCTGAGACTCAGAAAGGCTATCTGCAAGGGAAGAAAAGATTAGGAGTGCCAGAAAAATACCTGTGGCTTAGGTAGCTGAACGGTGAGGAAACTTCAATCCATAAAGACACAAAGCCCATGAGCAACATTTCTTGTGTGTTGCCTTTGCTGTTAAAACTCCAGTGTGTGAGGCAACCAAAGAGAAAACTGTAGTTAAGTACCAACGAGAAGCATCAACACACTCACTGAAATGCATCTAACATCCAAGATAATATAAAATATTGCATAGTCTTGATATTATACTTGTCATTATAGACCAATTATGTTGTCACAATTGTGACAGTCTAAGGAAATGAGCAAAGCAAAGTCTAGAGGAAGGAGAAATCCTATCACCAACTGATATGATAAAAAAAAAAATACCGATTCCTAGACACAAAAGTTTATCTCTGAATCCCTTGCTTGAAGATGAAAATGTTCATGACAACTACTGGCAAGTGCAAGAATGCAAATACAGAACAATCCTTTAACATCAACACTTGGGCTTTTGATCTGAGAGTATTACCTTTGCCCTAATTGCACACAGACCTTTAAAGGATTACCAAGATATTAATGTTTCTATGATCTCTAGTATGATACAATTAAAATATTAGGAACGGGTTAGGAAGTAATCTTGAAGAAAGAGTTCAAGCATAGCCCAAAACAATATTATTAGCTCAATGTCTCCATTTTCAAATCACAGAATCATTACGGCTGGAACAGACTTCTAGATATCTTCCAGCCCAAACACCCTGCTCAAGTAGGGTAAGCTAAAGCAGGTTGCCCAGAACTGTGTCCAGTCAGGTTTTCTCTCTGGGCAATCTGTTCCAGCATTTGCCCACCTCACAGGGGAAAAAAAAAATAAAATAAAAAAAGTGTTCTCATTCGATCTTGTTCATATGGAATTTAATTGTTTTTAGTTTGTGTCCATTACCTCTTGTCCATCATTGGGCACCACTGAGGAGAACCTAGATCCCTCTTCATTTCTTCTCATCAGGTATTTAGACACATTAATAAAATTAATAAAATCCTTGACCAGAGCCTTCTCTTCTCCAGGCTAAATAGTTCCACCTCTCTAGTCCCTGAATCATCTTTGTGGCCCTGCACTGGAGTTGCTCCAATCAGACCATATGTTTTTGTGCTGAGGAGCTAAGAACCAGACCCAGAACTCCAGATGTGGCCTTCCGAGGGCTGAGCAGAGGGGAAAGTTCCCCTCCCTCAACCTGCTGGCAACACTCCTCTTCATGCAGCCGAGGATGCTGTAATTATTCTTCATAGTTCATTACAATACAGTTGTTTTCTGATGCCTGTTCAAGAATCTAAAGTGGAAAATAAAACTGTTCCTTCAATAAAAATAAAATCATACTCTGTATGTTCTAATGGCCATTTATTCACTAGAATCACTTTGTGCACAAAGGTTAGCTGCTGTAAAACTCAGCACGAGGGTCCCATGTTCTACATTGAAAAGTAACAACATCACTTTGTTCCAGCAGCGAACATATCACATCCAGAGAGAAGCAGCCATACTACATCCAGACAGACAGCCGCCACCACCATGCAGTTCCTTACAAAGCAGGAAAAACTAAAATTACAGACCAACAAATACATCTGTATTCTCCACCGACACTTGGGTGGAGGGTTTTTTGGTTGGATGCAATTATGTCTATACTTCAGGGATTTTAATTACTATAACTAATAAAACTTAATGATCTGAATAAGTAATTTTAGGCCAATTACTACAGAAACATTTTGTATGACCAAAATGGTCGTAGGTATATTTTTAGCACCAAGCCCCATCCCATTGCAATGTTAATAAGAAATTCTTCTTCCAGGTTTGGCACATGGTGTGTATATATATATATGTATGTGAGGAATGAAGCTGTGAGTGGAACAGGAAAGGCTGGATTGACTGGCTTGCTAGAAATTCTGCTTTTGTTTATAAGGCTTCTCACGAGGGTAAATTGTAAGTGATCTTATAATTCTAAGTTCAAAAGCTCAGCACTGCTCACTCGAATGAAAATTAAAACCTTCTTTTTTCTTTTTTTTTTTCTAGACACTAGATGTCACTAGTAAAGTATTTCCTTCAGTGCTGTCCTTCCCATCATAAATGCATCAGAGCAACAGAGGAGTAAGATTTTTATTATAGCAAGATTTTTTCACTCACAGCTAAAATAAGAATATAATAACTTCTGCAAGGCCTTAAAATTATTTCATAAGTATTTGACCCAAATAAAGGAAGGCAGACACTAATCCACATTTTTTTTTAAAGTTTAATCTTACCCATAATTATTTGAGGTAGTTTTGTCGTTTGGTTGGTTTTTAATTTGAGAGACAAGATACCGTTAGAATACTTCATACATTCATGACTGGAGAGAGATTTTTGTGGAAATTTCAGGTGACAGATCACACAGACAACAAATAGTTATGGAATTGCTAACTATAACGGAGATTTCTCAAGTGAGTTGTGAGTAATGTAATGCCTGCATCAATATTCCATGTAAAAATCACCAGAATTACATTATTGATTTGACTAAATTTATTGCTATTCTGATTATTCTGATCCATTGCTTTTGAAAACAATTTTAAATTAATAGCAAAGATATATTCTAGGTAGTATGCTTCTGGGAGATTACTGTGCTTTTCAGCTGGTTAAATCCACTCAGCCTTCAGTGTGGGGCTGCAAACATTTCCAAATTGTGTAGCAGTCTCCCACAGAAATCATCAAGAGTCATATCTTATTGCTTTCATAAAATGTAGTTTACACCTCTCTGAGTAATTGAATTTTGCTAGGGTTATGGGCAGGCTGCATATTTGCGTGCACCAAAATACTATGCAGCCTTTGGGGAAAAGCAGTTCTTTCTATTGTATGAAGTCTAATCAGAGATTACTTTGTGAAATTTATGCTGGACATTTTTCACTCGAAAATGTTAATTAACAAGGAGATGAGTTTGTCCAGGTGAAAGAAAAGTCCCATAGAGTTATAACTACTCTTAGAGAAGCTTGGAAGTGCTTCTTGTGTATTATATAGATATTAAGTCTCCAATATATTTCTTTACCAGTGTAAGTATAAAACAACTCCCTCCACTGCCAAAAAAAAAAAAGATTTCATACAGTTAGGTCAAAATCTGACACCTAATGAAGATCACAAATGAAGAATGAATTACAGAAAATGCATTAGCAGGGTTCTCCCTAATGTGGATAAATACTAACGACAAAATAAACCGTCAAATTATTCACAGCTATGCACAAACATGTTTGGAAGCAGAAAGAGTGAAAGGTAGGTAGGTAGGTAGGTAGGTAGGTAGGTAGGTAGATAGATAGATAGATAGATTAGATAGATAGATAGATAGATAGATAGATAGATATTCACAGGCACAAGTGTAAGAATGAACTAACAAGCCAACATGAAAGCTTGATCTCACATGGTAAGGACACCAGGTAGATGACTGAAATTATAGTCAACCTGTGACACTCATCAGTCCATACCTATCAATGAGCTTTTGCTCACTGACTTTAATGGTTTATGGAGAAAACTTCAGTTCACTAATTTTGGAAATAACAGACTTTGGAAATAACAATACAGCACAATTTTTCCTTTCTGCTTAATATTTTTTGGCACAAGAGGGAGAGAACTGAGTTTTTCACATAAAACTGAAACAGCACAAAGTCAGTTGTATAAAACAAGTTGGCATCCTATGTTTCCTCGCAAATACAGTACATGTTTAAACTAACAAAGTCATTGAGTGACTTAATCCTCTCTCTCATTTTCAGTAGTCTTGTTTTGCTTCTGTAAGAGTCCTGGCAGGTTATTAAAGAATGTACTATTCAGCAAACAAATAGCGTAAAAAACTACAACATAATTTCTTAAGTGCAATCAAGGCTGCCATGCTTAAAAATGTTTATATTAGTACATATATTCCAGGAAAAATCTTAAAATTTCATATATCTTAACATCATTTATCTTAATGTCACCTTGAACATTGCATTTCCTCACCAGTGGAGGTCAATGCTGCCTGGAAGGCTGATGCTGCTGTTTAACATTTGTTGACAAGGGACCTGTTTGGTAAATCTTGCTGCAGCACAGCTCTCAGTCATGTCGCTAGCAAAGATCCAGCAAACCATTTTATACCCTAGATGTTTTGTAACACGAGACCAGTATTGTCAGGTTGACCTCCCCTCCTCACAGTCTTCAGGATGGTGGTATTGAAGACAGCTCTTTGAGACGTCCCGTTCCCACCAGGTATTCCCAAACCAGCTAGATATAAGCAAGCAGCACTCCTACCTGTCTGTCACAAACCGATAAAGATCCGGTCATGAGAGGTACGAATTTCTCGGTTACAGAATTAAGACACAAAGGTGTCATACGCATATGTTGGTTCTTTATTTCATTCACACACAAAGGGTAATGGTGGGGGAGCGGAGAAAGAGAAAGAGAGGAGAGAGAGGAAAAGAGAAAGAGAGGGGAGGAAATACCACCACGGAGAGTCAGCGTCCTGAAAGTCCGTTGTACAGAGTGGGTGGGGTGGGCGCCTCAAGATGATGCAAATGCCACCACGGAGAATCGGCGTCCTGGAGGTCTGTCTGAGTGGGGTGGAGGTCCACACGCGGGTTCATGCGGCGACCCTTTTTTGTAGTCCTTTGGATCAGCCCCTCCTGCTTGATGTTTTGGGGGCTTTCGCCAGTCTTTCCATCTTAGGAGACCAGGTGCTTCCTGCCTGTGGTTTAGCTTGTGATTGCTGCATTTTGCTGATCTGTCTCCATGGTGGTGGGTGTTGGCTTTCTGCAAATGCAAGGCCCGCTTGTCCTTTGTAAGCCGTGCGGTTATTTGAAGCATGTTGTTACCTAATGTCCAGCAAGACAGTGTCCACAAAGTCATTTTGCTTCCCCCAGAGTTGGCCTCCATTGTGCAGTCACTTGGCAATGCTGTGCATGCCAGGGCCTGAGCCCATGCACAGCGTCTGGCTCTATTCTGGGGGAAGGGTACCAAAACAAGATACCCCGTCTTGCAGTTTTTGGACACGTGTTGCTGCTTCAGCTACAAAACAGGATATTTGTCTACACATTCGTTCACAGTTATGGAAGTTTTTAGCATTGTGGTTTGTCAATGTTTTGCTTGGTTCCTTCCATCATTTAGCGATGTTGAGACATTAATTAACCTTTTCAGTCTATGACACTGCCACAAGACCAGATCCCCCTTTCCAGAGAGTAAAATGATCTCTGCAGCACCAGAGTCCATTGGAAAATCTAAGGACATTAGTTTGTTTAGTAATTTGTATGTATTAGAGACAGTAATGAAACATTTCATATTGCCCTCAAAACCTTAACAAGTATGACACCAAGATGGGTAGATTGTACAGCTTACTTGCAGATTGCTGAAAAATGCACTGCCATCTACTTTGATCACAACACTTGAAAAAAAGCAGTTTGCATGTTACGGAAATTTTCAAAACTACCACTTTGTTCCAGTAAAGCCAAGACAGGACAAGAAAGTGCTCTTCCAACTTGTTGTCCAGTCACCTTTTGCGAACAGGAACACAGTAGCATCTAACAGAAAGTATAATACTTTATATATTATACTTCAATAATAATGCTTTAATACTTCAACTCCTCTGTCACCACTCTCTATTTCCTAAATAAGTGAATGAAACACCACTGGAGCAAGTTGAAAGCAGACATATAATTTTGTAGTTTTCAATTTCTCTGCATTCCTTAGGAAATTAAGATTAAATGATTCACTGATATTTAAATAAAAATCAACAGGAAGATATCAAGATAAGTCCCTTTTTTGCATGAACTGAGGATATGTTTAAAGATATCTGAGGCTGATGAAGAATGATGTAACAGTTTGATAATTTACAGATAATGAAGAGAAAATCATTCTTTTTTTTTTTTCCTTTTTTTTTTTTTAAGGATAAAGGGAGGTGCTGTGAGAAGCACGGAAATGACACGCTGGGGAACTAAGTGAGATAAGGGTCACTTTTGGCCATGCAGAAAAAGCTGAATGCTGGCATTCAAAACAGTTATAGCCTAACCAGATAGGATGGGCAAAGACCAAAGCAGGAATGGTGGCAAGGGAAGGGAAAAGTCCAATTCAAATGTCACATGTCAGATCAATGACAAGAACTAGCCTCATCTCCCAAGATGGACAACATTTCTTCATCTGCCTGGAAATTCTGTTTGGGCATAATGAAGCCAAGTTTGGTTGGTGTGGTTTTCTCTGGGTTTGGTTTTTTTTTTTTTTTTTTGGTGGAAGTGGCTTTTAGCATTTGCCTAGGATTTTCCAGTGCCTGACAGTTTGGTTAGAAACAATGCATAAGCAGTGAGCCTGGACCTTCAGAGGAATTTCTAGGTCACATGCAAGGTTAATATTTCCAGGGAGCATCAGACGAGGCTTTTTTCTTAGCTATGTGAATCAACTTATGTGAATCAAGAAAACATTTAAGAATATTCATGCAAAAAGCCATAAGAAAACCAAATATTAAATATTAATACATTTATAAAAGCAGAATGCATCAAACAGGAGGTGATTCGAGGAAGGGGAGGTGATTGTGCCTCTCTACTCCGCTCTTGTGAGACTTGACCTGGAGTATTGCGTCCAGCTCTGGAGTTCCCAACATAAGAAGGACATGGACCTCTTGGAGCAAGTCCAGAGGAGGGCCATGAAGATGATCAGATCTCCTATGAAGAAAGGCTGAGAGAGTTGGGGCTGTTCAGCCTGGAGAAGAGGAGGCTCCGAGGAGACCGTACAGTGGCCTTCCAGTACCTAAAAGGGACCTATAAGAAAGTTGGGGATAGACTTTTTAATAGGGTCTGTAGTGATAGGACAAGGTGTAATGGTTTTAAAATAGAAGGAGGTAGATTTAGACTAGACATACGGAAAAAAATTTTTATGATGCGGGTGGTGACGCACTGGAACAGATTGCCCAGAGAGGTTCAACAGATTGCCTCTGAGCAACCTGATCGAGTTGGAGATGTCTCTGCTCCTTGCAGGAGTGTTGGAGTAGATGACCTTTAAAGATCCCTTCCAATCCAAATCTTTCTATGATTCTACAAAATGGCCACTGTCTTGAGTCTAGGACAGCAGAGAGGAATTCCAGAGTACATTATGCCTGTGCAGAGCCCAGGCATAGCAAAGTCAAATAAAAAGTCTACAAGCTCAGATAACCACCCTATGAGTGTCCATTTCGAGAAACACTTGAAGAAAAACTAGCTACCCATTTCTACAACTGAATATATGGAAACATTGGCTCCTAAAATCAGTTTGCTTTCTAACAGTTGCATCTATCGTGATGCCCTAAGGAAATACAAACTATCTTTCAGTTGCACTGATCTCATGCAGAGGAATGCTGGAAAGCAGCCTTAGGCAGTGACAAAAATTCATCCTTTACAATAACTTGATGAGTAAGACATATCCAAGAAAAGAGATCAAACTAATTCTTACAAATTCTTTTTTTTTTACAGCCCTTGCATAATAGTGCTAGTTTCAAAATATGTCAGCCACAGTAATGCCTGTCCTTCCACAAAATATCTGAAATATTTAGGTGTGTCATAAAATGAGCAAGTGAAGCAGTCAAAAATCTTACAAAATATCCACAATTCCAGGTGTTGCATGAAAAATTCAGTTCTAACAATGTGGTGGTAACATTGCATATCTCTGTATATTCTTAAATAGAAGGAAATTTTAATTTATAAAGTTAGATTCCCATCTTCTTTTCAAGGCAATTAACATTACAGAAGTGAAAATGCAGTAGTCTCTGTTATTCATGCAGCAGGGCTGGTTAAAATCTCAGTTTATTTTATCCCCTGCATAGTCTTCAATCCAGCTGTATATTTTGCTATAAATAGTATTTCAATTTCTAAGGATAAAGATTAAGTCCTTGGCTTTCTGTTTTCTCCCCTGAAGTCTGTATATTAAATTGAACCTTAAAAAAGTTCACACATTCTGGAAGTGTGATCACAACTATTAATTCTATTGCTGAGTCTTGCCATTCTTTGGCGATATGGTTTGTTACAATTTGAGGGTCACGTTCTGCTCACATTTACACTGGGGTACATTTGGAACAACTTGGAGCTGCAGAATAAATACGATGCAGATGACGAAGTTTTCTGTTAGAATTGCTTTTAGAATAAATCTGCAGAGAGAATAAGGACTAAAACATGATGCTGAATTGGAGAACAATTTCATTGCTTTGGGCCGAAACTGGAGAAGTCTAACAAAATATATAGTGCACTCACGTGCTGAGCTGCATTAAGCCCTAGTTGTTATCTGATTAGAAGTCCAGAACCAGATTCTGATCTCTGCCCCAGCCAGTGCCAATCCTGCCTCTGAAGATGCACATATCATTTGGGCCAGGGAGAACGAGAGGAACACCTCTCATCCTGCCCAAAACCATGCAAGAAGGTCCTACTTTGAAATTACTTATCCTCACCAGACAACTACATAAATCAACCCCTCTCCTTGTCAGCTTTGTCAGTTTACCCAAACTTTTTGTGTCCCTGCTTAATTTTTCAAGTTGCATCAGCACTGACTTTTCCCTCTGGCAGTGCCAGTGCCTTGTTTTTCTCTTAAAACTGTGGTGCATATTTCTGCTTTCACAGAGCTCAACTGTGGATCATTTTAGACTTAGACTGAATAGAACAGGCTTACATGATGAAGTCGCTTTCAGGTGCCCAAGGACACAGTCTCTTGGTAGAAGATAAGGTACTCACACAGCAAAACCCATGTTTCCCACAAAAGACGCTGCTGTTACTAACCTTTCCTCTTCTGTGGGCTTGCCAGAGCCCTCTGACTCAAACAGTATCTGTTCAACTCCTCTCTAGGTATGTCTGGGACACTGCTGCCTCAGGATGCTCACTACATACAAACATACTGCACAAATACATGCTGCAAGATTGGCTAGTTGTAACAGGCTTGTGGACAGCCCTTTGAAGAGTGCAGAGGGGACAAGTGTGGCTCTTGCTGGGAGTTTTCCTTTATTGCTCCTCTTTCTAACACTCAGATAATCACAGTTTGGCACTTGTAAGGTCAGAGTCTCACACTCTCGTGCTCAGGACATATCACAGCTTCATTATCGTCTTACAAACGTGGTCTTCAGATCCCAAATATCAGCTGAACTACAAAGTTTAGCTTTAAAAAAGTAGTACCATTTCTGAATGTACCAAGAAAGAGGTTTCACTCCCAGAACTGCTGGACTTAAGGCACAATTTTTACTTCATAGAATCACTGAATCATAAAATGGTCTGGACCAGAAGGGACCTTAAAGTTCATCTAGTTCCAACCCCCCTGCCATGAGCAGGGGCACCTTCCACTAGACCAGGTCGCTTAAAGCCTCATCCAACCTGGCCTTCAACACTTCCAGGGACATCCACAATTTCTTTGGGCAACCTGTTCCAGTGCCTCAGCACCCTCACAGTAAACAGTTTAGAGACAAGTATTTTATGCAGGACAGTGTTAAATGCTTTGCACAAGTCCAGGTAGATTATGTCAGTTGGTCATCCCTTATCCACCAACACTGTAACACTGTCATAGAAGGCTACCAAATTTTTCAGGTACAATTTGCCCTTAGTGAAGCCATGTTGGCTGTCACCAATCATCTCCTTATATTCCATGTGCCTTAGCATGGTTTCCAGGAGGGTCTGCTCCATCACCTTGCCAGGCACAGAGGTGAGACTGACTGGCCTGTAGTTCCCTGGGTCTCCCTTGTTTCCCTTTTTTAAAATGGGGTTTACTTTTCCCCTTTTCCAGTAAATGGTAACATCACCAGACTGCCATTCTCAAATATGATGGACAATGGCTTAGCAACTTCATCCTCCAGTTCCCTCAGGACCCGCGGATGCATCTCATCATCATGGACTTGTGCACCTTCAAGTTCCTTAGATGGTCTCAAACATGATCTTCTGCTACAGAGGGTTGTTCTTCATTCTCCTAGTCCCTGCCTTTGCCTTCTGCAACTTGGTCGGTGTGGCTAGAGCACTTGCCGCTGAAGACTGAGGTGAAAAGTCATTGAGTACCTCAACTTTCTCCATGTCCTGGGTAATCAGATCTCTCGTTTCCTTACAGAGAGGGCCAACATTTTCCCTAGTCTCCCTTTTATCACCAACGTACTTATAGAAGATTTTCTTGTTGCCCTTGACATCCCTGGCCAGATTTAATTCTATCATAGCTTTAGCTTTCCTAATGTGATTGGACAATCTCTCCATATTCCTTCCAGGCCACCTGTCCTTGCTTCCATCCTCTGTAGGCCTCCTTTTTGTGCTTCAGTTTGTCCAGGAGCTCCTTGTTCATCCATGCACACTTCCTGGTATTTTTGCCTGACTTCCTCTTTGTCGGGATGCATCACTCCTGAGCTTAGAGGAGATGATCTTTGAGCATTACGAGCTTTCTTGGGCCCCTCTTCCCTCCAGGGCTTTCTTCCATGGTACTCTGCCAAGTAGGTCCCTGAAGAGGCCAAAGTCTGCTCTTTCCAGAGTAGAGAGCTTGCTGTGCACCCTCCTCGCTGCCCTAAGGATTCCAAACTCCACCATTTCATGATCGCTGCAGCCAAGGCTGCCCTTGAGCTCTACATTCCCCACCAGCCCCTCACCTTGTTGGTGAGAACAAGGTCCAGCATAGCATATCATCTTCATGAAGAAACTTCTTGTCAGTCATCTCCAAGCAGTGCTATGACAATAAACTAGGAGAGCAAGAGGAGCACAGAAACATGTGAGAAGATAAGAATATTTTGTGGATTAGTTCCAACATACATAGAAGTCGATGATCATTTATAACAAATGTAAGTGAATCCCCCTGGACACCTGTTGCTGAGCATCCATGTATCAAAAACCTAAGATAGCTTTCTGCAGTTACAGGTACTTACATTTTGTCACTACGAATTGCAAACATGACCCAGCTATGGAGCCCAATTTTCAGATAGATAGAATACAATGTGTGAAAAAAACCCCTACAATTTAAAAAAAAAAAAATCTTTCGACAAGTTCTTTTTCAAAGCACTTTCCTGAAAGATGAGTATCTCAGTGTGGAAATAGTGTGTCACAACACTTTCATAAATTAAATTTACTGTTCAAGAATAACTAATCTTTCAATAGCAAAATTTGCAAAGAAAAGTTCCTTAAAAATATATTTACATTTGAACTGCTTGTTAGTGATTCATTTCTTTTTAGGAGCCATAATTCCTTCCCAAATGAAACATTGCCTCTATTATAAAAAAGTGCATATAGGCGACAGAGTTTATGCAGTATCATAGACATTCATCCAAGTATGTTTGCATATATGAACTTCAATTTGCTCTCCAGAGTAGTTCAACCAAATTCCATGCTGTCACTGACAAACCCTGTAACATTTTATAATTTTTATCTGCTGTTTAAAGTCTCAGCATATTACAGGGTTGACCTTGTCCTCATATCACTTTTCTCTCAGTGACTAAAGAGACTCATATTTTCTCTCAATGCCACTTCTCTTCTCTGTAATGCCATTTTCAGTAGATAAAACACTGGCTAAGCATAAGAGAGTCCCTAGAAAGTAGAAGCAATGGCATCTTTCCAAGGACTCGACCTCACATCATTTAATGTATTTCTGGGTACAAGTCTATTGCTTCACATCAGTCCCAAGAGCAGAATAGCAGCAATAGTAACAACAACATAATGAAATAATTTACAGAGCTTGTCGTGGTCTTAAAAAGGCAGACACACTAATGAACTGTTTTGACTGATCTCTGGTATTGTCCCAGTTCTTCTCTCCTTGCATCTTGGTGGCTTAAGTATCCAGAAATAAACTGTAAAGGGAAAGAAAATTACAGGATTGCAGATTTTGTTTTCTACAGGCCCAAAATGTTAACTCTGAAGAAATTGTCTCTCTTTCCATCCTCTCCTTCTACTCAGCTAACTCCATGTCATAATCACTAGATTTTGGAAGGCTGTCCCTTAGCATCGAAAGTGATTTCACACAAACTTACAGTTTGGGCATTTACTTTTGATCACCACTTTTACTGGATCCTACAGATTTTTCAGAGATATTGATACACATTAGAAATAATTCCTCTGTTCAAATTGTTATTTTACTAATACTAATATGGAAGATAATGTAAAAGGAACTACATAATGGAGTTTATTTTAAGTTAATAGTAAAAGGCATGCTGAGGAGGGAGGCAATAGTAAACACTCCTTGAATATTTCTGCAGTGAAATTGAGCAATTGGGAAGATTCTTTTTTTATCATGAGTTTTTTGGAACATGATAGGGAAGTTTATGACTAAAGGTAAAGAAAATGTTTTGAAGGACTATCACGAACAACTGAAACATGCTTGGCTAGTATCATGTTTCCATCTCATATGATGGAAATCCACCTTTTCTTTAGATAAATGTCCTATTCCTAGTGTAAAGGAACCACTCTGCTTAGGAAAAAGGGTATGATAATACAAATGGGAAGAAAAGAAGTGATCTGTAGAAATTGTCAAAGATGATTTACAGATCATATGTAAGAGCATTAACATAAAATTTACATCCTTATAAACCTCTTTATGAGCTTTAAATTCACGAACACATCATAATCAAGAAGTCTATAGCCTATGGTGACAGATCATCTCCGCTATGCAATAATGTGACGCATACTTTTTCATCTCGCAAGAGGCACCTATCCCTACCTCTCCTGTTCCCCACTGATGACTGCCAGAAATAATCTGGAGATTATTTTGGGGGAGGGAACGTAACCTCACTTCCAAGATAGCTGATTAATGCTTTAGAGATGTACTTTAGTTAGAATTCTGAAGTAAACATATTCTTGTATAAACTCTTGAAAACCTTCTTATGTCACAGTAAGCATGAACCCTAAAACATTCTATTAACCCCACTGCAGTAATCCAGGGAGGCTTACGTTGCCTAAATCCCACTACAGAAGTTGCATAGACTCATACCTCCAGGATCAACTCTGATTGTAAGTTCAAAAATGGTTATCTGCTTTCAGAAAATGCTAGGCCAGTTTGCATGACATTGTAGGTAGAGTGAGGAGAGTAATTCTGAAAAAATGAAGATATACATCATAGTTCTGTTACTTCTAAGAATAACCTATTCTGGTCACTTTATTGTCAATTTTTTTTTAGATTTAAGACTGGAAATCTTTTCTTTCTTAATGCTTTTACAGAAAATAGGTCCCTTATTTTTAAACAATATCATAATATTATGTAACTAAACGTAGATGTGAGGGCACATATACACAACCATACAAAAGGGAATACAGAAAAATCTTTACATATTTATTTTCCTTCTCTGAAAGCCCTTCAGAATTTGACTAACTGTCCACACTGATGTTTAACTCTTCACACTGATGTTTTCCTTGCCAGGGGAAAGAAAAAAAATAGGTTTTTTGCTGTTTCATTTTCCTGACAGCTTCTGCAACATGCTTTGATTTTACTAGGGTCAAGTAAATACAGGTTCAATAACACCCTCCTCAGAAAAGAGTTGTATTGCTATCAAAACTGTCAGGTTACATACACTACACAGTATGTGAAATACAGTAACGTTAGAAAACTCTAAAAAAATGTATTTTTCTGCTAAGGAACTAATTCTACTCCCTGTCCCTTCTGACTACCTAAATCAAGGTAACTATTGTCAAAAGTAACCTTTGTAGGAAGAATTGGAAAGTAGAACTGGAAAAGATTCAAAGAGGAATAAGAAACTCAGAACACTATGGAAAACAAGCAGGAACATTGCAAGAAATAGGAAAGAAGCCAAGTAAACTGATCAGAACAAAAATCTGCACAGAAGAGCAGCCTGGGGGAAGTGAAAAAAAAAAAAAAAAAAAATGTCATATTTCAGCAAGAGAGAAAATCAATTTTATATTCCTCTGATACACCAGCATTTAGGAAAAAAAAAAAAAAGTAGTAGCTTTAAAAGCTGGAGCAGACATTTTTTGTTAGGAAGAGGTACAAAGGGAGATAATTGAATAGAGAGCCCAAAGAGTGAGAAATCTTTGACATGCCTGAGACTACAAAGTGAAAACTATTGGAAATAGGCAGACAGAACCGTAAGATACCCAGGCTTCAGATATAACATCTGCACAGCTTTATCCAGCAATATAGAGCAGAGCTAGGGAAGATATGCATCTACAGTAGGACAGCAATTTCAAAAGCTTTCTGTACCCAGTGGTACTTACTGGATTTCTCTGCTTGCTCTGCGTGTGACTAGAGAGAAAAAGCTCTGATAACATCGCTGAATTCACAGCAAAGTTAGTAATCCTCATTAAGGACAATCACTTTCCATGGGATTTATCAATATTTATGGCAATTCACAGCAATGAGTTGGCCAGGCTCCGCTTTTTAACAAGGAAAGGGAAAATAAAAAGTTGTTTTTATCTGAGGAGACAAAGACTATGAAAAAGCTGGTGTATTCAGTATTTGCCTTCTGTTGAACTGGCAGGAGAACAAGCTACAGTTCTCCATCTGGGAGAGGACTTCTATTTACTTGAAAAAAAAGAAAGTAATTTTGAAAAGCCATGGATTTCTCTGTTGAATGCTTCTGGTTCACAGGAGGAGAGAAATGGTTTGTAAAGTTAAAAAGGCACAAACTGCTGCTTTGTTTTATGAGAAAATAAGCAGATTAGCAAATTAGTTGTTAAAAACAAATTAGAAGGCCTTTATATACATCATTGCTCACTACTTAACACATACTTCTCCTGCAAAAAGTAGAGCTGCAGTTGAACTTCCTCAGTGCTACCAGGTTGCTGACTTTGACATTAATCAATTAAGGAATAGGTTTCATTTATTCTAGTTGGCAGGAGTTTAAATAAGATCAAATCTTTCCAGTAAAAACATAATTGGGGAATGGATCAGTAGCCTATTAAAAAAAAATCAGTTACAAATAACTATTAATAGTTCATTAACTTCAGCCTATCAGAAAAACAAAAAACAAAATAAACATAAACAACACAAAAGAGGTAGAACGTCAGTTTTCAATAAAAAGTAACTTGGATTAAACATATAGTTTAAATTAAGATTACAGACATACGTCCGTTTAGTCAAATCAAAGTTTCAAGCACACGAACCATACCATCATGACAAGTATATTTTGGGTTAAGTTTTGTAAGAAGGTTTAACAGTTCAGATCATGGAAATTTTATCAGAAGTCACTCTATAACCAAGTTTCCAAAGCTTCCATTTTCTTTTAGTACAGTATACAAGGGACGTTACTGAAAGGGAAAAATTGATGAAGAAATAGAACTTGTTTTCCAAACAAACAACAGCTTGTAAATTTTGTCATGACAGTCAAAGTGGTAGCAGGTTAGAAATTGTTGCAGTGGTCACTGCAAGGTTCCTTTGTAGAAACAGAGGATTCATTTGGCTGGCAAAGACCTCTGGAAAGGATCTCTGGAAGTCCTCTCATCTCATCCTCATTCAAGTTAGCACTAACTTAAAGCAGGATGCTCAGGACCTTGTCCAATCAAGTTCTGAGAATCTCCAAGGATGGAGTTTCTACCCAAGGTGGGAGTTCCCACAACCTCTCTGGGCAATCATTTCCAGCTTTGGACCATACTCGTGGTTTGAAAATAATAATTCCTACTACTTAATTAAAGTTTCCCACGTTCCAACTTGTGTCCGTTGCCTCCTGTACTACTACAATGCACCTGAGAGGTGTCTGGCTCCATATTCTCTACACTGACTAAGCAGTTAGAAAGCAGTAAGATTCCCTTTTAGTCTTCTTTTCTCAAGACTCAACAAATTCAGTTCCCTCAGCCTCTCATCACAAGTCCTGTGCTAAAGCCCCCTGATCACATAGTGGCCTTCTGCTAGGCTTGCTCCAGGTGGTCAATGTTTTCCTTGCACTGTATTCCTTATTCTTTTCATTCCTCTCATTAAAAATAAAAGAGCTTCTTGCACTGAATGGCCTATTAGCTTTTCCATACTAGTATTTCAACAATAAATTACAAAGAACTCTAGCTTTATTAATAACCAAATAGCTTGGCATGATAAATGAATCACTAAGGGAAGAAGAAAAAGGAAGAAAATCCTCAGTTAGTGGATTTCCAATTTCTGTTTTAGTTCTAATATTATCTGAGGCTGTAACAGAGCTGTGACATTTATATTGACTGAGGACTTAACCCCAAGACAGATCTAATGTGAGTCAGAAGACTACTTTTCAAACCCAGAAAAGAATCTGGTAGCCAAGCAACCAGTTCATTTTATACTACAGAAAAGATTTGTGGCCTTTTGCAGGATGCTTCCATCATAGCCCTGTTACACCTGCTTACGTTCCTACTGAATACTGCATATTTTTTCTAGAAACTAGACCAGTACAACAAATTGAAAAATACAGTTCTTCTTGTGTCTTATTACAGAGATTCCAGTCTGAATTGAAGCTCAAATACTGCTTGAACACAAATTGTAGATGAACCTAACAAAAAAAAACCAAACTATTTTTTGCAGTAAAGTTGCTGCTAAAAGATTTTAGGGAAACAATATGATTTGATGATGTTATTTTAAAAGACTCAATCAGTAGCAAAAAGGAAAATGAAATTTTGACAAAGTAAAAATGAAATTACATAGGTCATATTTTTTTCCTTTAGAAAAAAATACAGGCATTCAGTGCAGTAGAGCATGTTACTGCCACTTCTAGATATACAAAATATTCTGAGTCAAGGGGCTTAATGCAGCCCCACCAAGTTGTAGGTTCAGGATACAGAATAACAGCAGAATAACAAATACAAACTAGTAGTACAATTATCTGGGTCAAGATGACAGTAAGTCCAGTAAATTCATCAATATTGGGCTGAAATTACTATCTAGGCACAGAAAGTCTTATGTAGCCATGGTTACCAGGCAGGCTATCAGGAAGCACGGCAAGGTTTTTTCTACGGACCAGAGGTTCAGATCAGCCAGGAGGCTTGGGGCATCCCAAGTTCCCCAGGTAGCCTGTCCTCTCTTACGGTTGAGTCGCAGAAGCATGATCTGGGCTTATTAACCAGTCATCCCATCCCACCTCTGGTCCCACACTGTGAAGCTTCTCTCTTTTGTGTGCACAGTGCTTGGATGTTACCTTAAGTGGTGCATCATTGTCATATGGGGCTACAGCCATATAAAGCATTTGCTCACCAAACTGAGCTGTAGATGTATAAGGTGCATGGTCACAATGTGGAGAATTGTGTCAGGAGGCAACTTTCTAAAATGACTCATTTCATTTTCTTGTTCTTAGCTCTCCTGAAAAGCTATCTAAAAAGTTCAATCATCATTTTTTGTGACACCTAAGTAGTTCTTTACCCTAGGTACTATCCACTTTCCATTATTTAGGAAAAAACATTTTGGTAGCTACATTTCATCAACTTAAAGCCAACATTTTCCTTTTGTAACAGAGGCTCTCCATTCCTCAGATCATCCCAAAAGTCCTTTCCAGCTCCAGTTGAGCAATGTGTAACAGAAACACACCCAAAATTCCTAATGAAGTCTCATCGGTTTCTTCACTACAGCCTTAAGAGTTCCCAGCCTTCACTAGAAACTCCTTACCTGACCCTTACTAAAACTACACTTACCTTTTTCTCTACCATATCATTTTGGTTTCTCATTCATTCTGTCATTGCCCCATACTTATTCTTTCTCCTCCCACAGATATTTCTGTCCTTAAAGACTAATAACAGGAGCAACACAACCTTGGGACTCTGCCCTAGTGAATATCATTACATTTCTATTACTGTCTCCTCTAGGTGACCCTATTCTGCTATATGATATTCTGATCCTCCTCTCTACTGAGGAGCACTCAGAACTTTGTGTTATAAATAATGCTCTCTTACTTTGTGCTCCAAGGTCCTTAAAGAAATTAAATATTAAATTAAAACTCTCTTCAGATTCTTCTCTTCCTTTTCAAATAATTGCCAAGACACTTTTGAAAATTTTATCCAAGGATGTAAACAAGTATTGATTTGGCACACATTCATTTTAAGAAGAACTACAAAAGACTGTGGCATTTTAGAGTAGCACCAATAAATGCTGTAGAAAAAAATTACATCACTGGAAAGGCATTTTTAAAGGATGTCATTAAATTCCTTATCCAGTCTAGCACTATCACAGTCACTTTTAAATACAGGAATTAAAGGATGTAGGGGTAAGTACGAGTCAAAATACCTTGGAATTTGATGACCAGACTTTCACAGACACAAGAGAATGGAGTAATGCTAAGGTGTCATCCATATATTCCCATAAGAAAAGGAAAACGATTATGAATTCTTACATCTGTAGGACTGTAAGGAATTACCATGCTTTTTTTCTGGCAGAGATCTCGTATTAGGAGACATGAAAATTTATTCAAGCCCCATATATTTCCCTCTGCATGAGCACTACCTTGAAGGGAGTTTGTCCATGACATCAGATTCACCTCTAATATCACTCCTAGAGATGCTGAAGTATGAGAGTCATCACTCCCCAGCTGCTTCACTGCCACAGGATACTGACCCCGGTAACAGAGCACAAGGAATTTCCACCTTCCCTGATTAGCATATGCAGAGTATTGCTCCCCTTCCATTCTCTCAGGACCATGTTCTCTCACATCCTTGCACTCCTCATAGCCACATAAATATTGTACTAACAAGCAACATAATCACTTGCGTGCCCCTGAATTGTAGGAACTGCTTGCATGCACTAAGTAGACTTCTTCCTCAAAATTTCAGCAGGAAATTTTGTCAACTTAAACCAGAAGCAATCAAAGAAACATGAAAGAACTCTGCACCAGGATTATAAACAAAAAGAATATTCTCTTTTGTATTAATGCTAGCAGGGAAAGCAGCCGTCTACTTCCACACAGGTTTTGGGACTCTGTGAGCTCCCTCCAGAGATGCTAGTGCCGGGCAGACAGAGAGAGTCAGGCAGGAAGCGCCAGGAGGGGAGTCAAAGGATTCCCCTCATCTCACCTTTGAGGCAGACATTATCTTTAATGTAAAAATCTCAGTTCTTCACTTCCTGAGGATTACTTTTTCCCCAGTTACCAATGGAAAAAAAAAAAAAACAATCCCTCTCTTACCCTCCTAAAAAGGGACAGAGAAATTAGACGGCTGCTTGGACATACCAATTAAGGGATGAAATCCAGACTTTATCTCAAGATGGCAAACAGACATGGTTCTTTCTCCACAGAGAGATCACAATATTTCTGACCAACTTTAATCTTTAGTCATGATTTCATTCAATGTGCTCTGCAGAGCAGCTTGTTAAAAGAAAAGTTAAAAATAACTGAACTCTGCATTATGTCCTTATCATCTATTAATACCGACTCTCTCATGAAAACGTTTCTTCCCATTGCAATCAGACTAAAAGAGAGATTGACAAGTCTTGGATTACATTTAGTGTGCATAATCAGTATAGTATTAAATTGATAAATCATTCTATTAGGCACAGAAAAAAATCTACTGTAGATTTTTGAAATAAAAATACATAGCATGAGGAAGAACAGTTTTCAAGGAGTTTCAAGCCATATGAATAGTGTTTAGATGACTGCAAAGTTTAATAAAAAATATGTTTGCAAGTGAAAAAAACTGCTGGATCATCCTCTCTCCCATATCACAACAGACAGAAAAACGGACATATGATTCAGGAACAGTGTTTTTCCATCTCTCCCTCTTTTTTCCTGGTCTTGAATAAACCATATGAAGGGACTATAACATCGATGACAACAGATATCCACAATTATAATTATGCAAGGCCCAGAGACTAAGTAAATAACCAGTTGATTAAATAGAAAGAAAGGTGAGTAAAAGAGCCATAGCAAAAAGAAGGTATGTGGAGGCAAGGGAGCTAGTAAGAGGATGGCAACATTGAAGGCAAATGCACCTGACACTCAGTGGCTGCCTACCACCACAAAAAACAAGAGGTAAAACAAGGATAAAGTAAGCAGGAGGTGGGGGTATTCATAGCTAGCTACAAAGATTTAATCATAGATTTAGAGAAAATAAATTAATAAATAAATAAAACTCAAGTTAAATTAACAGGTTTATTTTAAATTCACAGTAACAGAAAGACTACTTAGGAAAAGGAAGAATTCAGACATAGATATTGTGCAAACAATAATCATTACAATTCTGAAAACATTCGAGTTTCTGCTGTCATTTCAGAAGTGTCCATTACGTTTATAACTAGGCCACAAGATAAGACAGAAATTATGGAGCAAAACAGGAGGTAGAACAAAAGTGAAGAATATTGCCCTGCCCTAAAAGATTAAAGTAATTCTGACAGAAATCGCCATTTCAATATATTATCTCTCATAGCGCAAGATATAGAAAACTACCAGGGACACATTTTCCAGCTGTTATCACTGAGAAGTCAGAAAGAAATAAACCAGAAAAAAATACCACCCACTTTCACAAAAACACATTTCAACTGAGTAAATTAAACTGCATTACACATGACAGGAGGGTATCCCCCAGTCTCTATTCTACGTATGCATTTCAAGATAAAAATAACAGGTTTGTGCTATCATTAATCTGAGAAGAAATCAGGAATAGCAACAGATTAGACAGCTAAATTATACTGAAATCAATTACAGATGTGTGGTAGTGTATGTCTGCAACATTAAGAGTGCAGATAAGACCTATTCATATCAAAAGAAATCACAGGACAAATTTTTAAGGACACTTTTTTTCTTTTTTTTTCCTTTTTTCCCTTTTTTTTTTTAAGAAAATACGCATTTTAATTTTATTCTCCAAACTCCTATGTCATAAGAGAACAAGAGATCATGACAGTAAAGACTGAAATAAGAGTGCACTCTCTTTCCAGGGAGTCTGATGCACAAGAGAGACCAGGGTCTGACTCTTGCCTGCACCCTGCTCTCATTCCTCGTGCCCTGCTGTAAAGTGCTAGTGTCAAATGAATCAGGAATAGCTTTTGGATGCCTAAATAAAGATATAGCAATCAGAGGCAGGTCAAAGCAGCCACATGTCAATCTGAATTTAAATCTTTGCATGTTCACCATTTATGTTTTGAGTGCAGGCATCCTTTGGCTTTACATAACATCCAACTGTTCAGATCCACTGTCAGCTTCTGGTTCCTAGAGGGAATCCTTGAAGCATACTGACAGTGCTACTGGTGGGATCTCTTTTACATAAAAAGTTTCAAGTGAAACAAAATAAAGCTGCTAAATCAACTGTACTTCATCAGTGAGTTGGTATAAACTCTTTTGTGACTCCAGCTGGTCATTGAATGAAGGATCAACCAATCAAATATCTACAAAATTACTGGCACCAACAGAAGCTGCCGCAACTTCATCTCTTAGGAACTGTACCAGAGAAGGTAACTTATCTCCAAGTGGATAGATTATGACAACAGGCATGTGAAGACATACAGCCTCCATTTCTGGGTCTTGCACTGACTCACAGCCTGACAGCAGGTGGGTCACATAGCCTCACTCTGTCCTCAGAATAGAAGAAAAATTATTTTCCCAGCCTCCTACCATTCTTGGAGAATGAATGGGCACCAGAAATGAAACCTTTGAAGGATAAGAGTCCAGACATTTCTGACATACTCAATTAATCCAAAACAGTACTGCTAGAGTAGGTATTCCTCTTGTAATCACATAATTTGAAACATTATTGGAAAGAGAGTCTAGAGGTGAAAATAAATGTATAAAATGGCCTAAACACAATTTATATTATCAAGTGTAGTAAAAATTCAATTTTTTTCTCCCTAACAATATTTGCTTTCCAAACTCCTCTCCCTCCTTTTTCATTCTTACTGTTGCAAAATAGCTTTAGATTTTAGAGAGAGGGTTATTGCCTCATTGCAGTTACTTAAAAGAACTTCGTACCAGATCAATCTGAAGGGCTTTTTAAAAAACTATATTAACAGATGTGCAGTTGCCTGTTGCTCACAGGCTTCTATTCATGTACTCAAACCTCAGCTCTTCTGGGGACAAAATCTGTCACTATGTGCATTTCAAGTGTGCAGATACTGATAAACACAGAATAATGATTCACCAACTAAGTAGAGCAGACATTATTCCCTTGTAAAGCATTGTTAGGCCAAACAGATGTGAGGAATCACTGGATGATCTTAACCATTTCAGATTTTTTTTTTTTTTTAAGTAAGGAAACAAGATATAGCTGATTTCTTACATTCAACATTAGCTTAAAAATAAAACTATTAAGCAAGAAAACATAATTCAGAGAACTGAAAGAAAAAAGTCAAAGCTGTTGCCCGTAAATTCACTGCTCCTTTACAGAAATGAATTTTATTCTGTTGTTTTTTTGGGGGTTTTTATGTGCGTGCCTGATGTCATTTATAACAGCATTCAAGTTATATGATTTGCAGAGGAAACACTTTCTGATTGATATGTCTGGAAATCATGACTTATATTGATGTCAGTCAAATATCTGATTTCCAAACATTCAGATTTCAAAAGTCTAAGTTGAGATTCAGCTTCTACAAGGACTAAAGACAAGGATGGATCTCTTTGGCAGCACCTCCAATTCTGTTTCATGAGCCAATGTAAGAAATTAGATAGTTTTGATTAAGTGCAAGAGCAAAGGAGTTGGACAAAGACACTTAAAGGAACCAGCCAGATAGAAATGGTCTGGCATAATTAGCTAAAAATAAACCTAGTATTAATAAAAGTGAAAATAATCAGAAGATCCACATACATATTTTTAATATTTATTAAAATCCTCTGGCAACACATTAACTCTCTTCTTTAATTTCAGTAATAGCTTGTCTTGACTGAAAGATGAAAGCACTTCTCTAATAGACTGAAAGGTTTCCCAGTTCTGTTCTAATTCAGAGAGCATCTATCTAACCTCTGCTGAACTCTCGTCTCTGCCTCATTGACTGGAGATCAAGAGTGAAACCTTGGTGTTCCGTGCTAAAACTTGAAGTTCAAAAGATTTTCTGTGCTTTTCTGCTGTTTTCATAAAAACAAGAGAGGCTGATATTTTCTCTCTTGGGGTCTACTCTGATAGGTGTGATCTCACCACTCATTCAATGAGAGCAGAAGGGTAGTGAAGCAAGCATGTTTGGGGCTCAGCTTGCATCTTTAATTTTTGCTCTCAAAGATTCAAATTTGTCTTTTTCCCTGAACTGACAAAGACTGAAATACTCTGTGGGCTGTGGCATAAGGTTCTCCTCAGAGATAAAAATTAGCCCAGCAAAATATATTCACTCCCTTTGAGAAGGTCCTCCATGAAGAGCCTGTTGGCATGTTCCTTGGCTGTAGTGATACAGGATCTTTTTCAACACTAAGGGAAGAATAGTAATAAATTCTTTTTTCAGTTAAATCTTAATGAGTACACTTAACAGATGGCTGATGGAGAGCAACATAACTCATCTGTAGCAAGCACAGTCCTATATTATTTGCCCTTCTAGTGAGTCAGTCTCCAGAGTCTCTCCACTCTGGAGAAATCACCTGTATAGTGGACAGCTTCAAAATATTTTTGTGAAGAGAAGGAGCAGGGATGCATCTCTGAGCATCATTGAACTAAACCTTTGATCCTTGTAGCTTTGTCATCATTTGCACACCAGAAAACTTCAGAATCACCACTTATATTTGCAGACAGCTACGCAGCTTCTTTCAGTATCATTGCTCCTGTGTCGTTTGTGTCTGTTTCATTTTAACTGTTCCTCTCTAGAAGGGAACATCTTTGATGTCAGACTCTTTATCCTACCAAGTCTTTCCATCTTGAAAATCAATAGCACTTTGTTAAAGTGTTACTTAATGACATCTTTGGACAGAGATCTGAGTCCTCTATAACAAAGTTTCATTACATATTGTTTGGAACCTGGGAGAAATTCCACTGGAACTAAGAAGTCATGACAGTCAAATAAAACGTTAGGCTGAGTTGTGTTGGCTACTGTAAATTTAATTCCTGCCTACACAGCAGAAGTAAAGGGGATAAAAGGATTATCAGCAATTTCGGCTATGAAATCCTGGAACTGCTAAGTAAAAGGTCTGCTTAAACGTATTATTTTCTCCTCTTGCCTTTCATTTTTTCCCATCCCAAGTCCTCTGTCATCATCTTACTGGAGTTCTATTTTAAAGGTGATTTTAAAAGGGCCCTCAGGAAAGTTCTGCGAAAGTAAGATTTTAATTAAAAGGGTGGAGATATCTGTCATTAGAAGCAACGTTTTCAGAGACGTGCAACCAGTCTGATTTGCTGAGTTGGATGAACACAACTTCACTTCTGTCTCAGTAACAACAGAAAAGGCCACATTGGAGCAGCAAGCTCCTGCCCTCCAGGGACCCTGTTATCAACTACTGCACCATGACCATCACCCCCTTCTGTGAAGCCTGCAACAGAAAGTCAAAACTAAAGAAAGAAAAAACTCCTATAACAGCAGTCCTTTGGGCAGGTGAAGTATTTCCCCACGAGCCTGATGGCAGAGCCCGGCATCTCAGAGATGCGAGAGCAAGGTCAGCTCCAGGGGTAAAGAGTATCCAGAGGCAGCAGTCAGAGCTGGCACCAAGACTTCATGCTAATGTGAGACCAAGAAAGCTTCAGAATACAGGTTAGACCTATCTCACACATTATTGAAGCCACAGTTGTTCCTTTAAATAAGTCAGAGTTTAAAGGCGTCTGCTCCTGTAGTGTTACTGCGCCATGCAGACTGCCCTGCGCTGTTGATTAATGCTCCGTTCGGATGCACTGGAAGGCTTCAGCTTTGTACCATGCCTCACCAAGCACCTGAGAGGTGATTAAGCAGCACTGGCACAAGGTCTGTCATGTCTTACTGATTAATTACAATGGCACACTGAAAACTTGATTGTTCCCCCTCAATTGCTATTTCTTTCTTTCCATACGTTGCTACTTCTGGGGGTGTGATATACAACAACTTGATTTCATAAAGAGGGTGCACTGTTTATCATGTGAACATCATGAACTACATATATCAGCACTGCTCATAAGAGAAAACAGAGCAGTGAAATGCTTTTTTAAACAACATCATAATTTCTTGCAGCTTCCCTACCTGACTGCTGCTATTATTTTATAAGGGAGGCGGATGGCAGATAGAAACTTACATTTATATTATTTGTGATGGCAATAGGCTTCAGTCCTTTTCTCATTACTTTGTCATTCTCAATTCACCGTGCCATTTCTCAAACGGCAGATTTTTCATCACATGACAAATCCAACCAAAGATACATAACTAGAGCACCTGGACAAGTCAATGCTCTGCCTGCTCAATTTCTCAGAGAAAAATTGTGGGTGAGATCGTGAAAAGCATGTCATGATGACAGTGCCCCAACAGGTCTCTTTAAAAGTAAAAATATAAGATAATTCCAAGCATTCACCCTTTGAAAATCCTATGCTGTTTAGGAGTCTACAAGGCCAGACTCTCTCAGCACAAGTACTCCTTGCCTAGTTCTGTAACTTCAACAGCTTTTTGTTTCGCCTTGCTGTGGACAAAAAAAAAAAAAAAGGGAAAAAGACAACTTTGACCCACTTTGTGAAATTTCTGACTATCTCGCTTTATGATCAGGAATCTCTTTCTGTAAGTTTAAAGTAGATGCCATGTATGTATTTCATTAGATCTTAGACCTTACTGGGAATTTTAAAATGTAATTTAAAAATCGATATGGGCTTTGGAATGATAACACAATTAACATTAAATTGCTGAGTTATACCTGTCTATTTTATACAAGATTGATCAGTATAATTTTTTTCTGCTTAAATTAGTCAGATAGAGAAAATTACTTTTTATTATAATGGGCAATCCATATGCTTCATTCAACTTGCATCTCTAATAGCTGAATAATGCGCTTGCTCTTCAGTTAAACCTAAAAATAAAGGTATTTTCTGCAATCCTTTCAAGTTTGTGTCTCAAGAAAAATAATTTCTTAAATACATCAAGATGGAGATAGAACTCTATTGATTGTTGAGAAGAATATTTTCCTTCTCTTTTTTCTTTAAAAAGGACCATTATTAGGAAAATAAAAAAATCTTTAAAATTAGCTTGACAACATAACACTGAAAACAATTAATTAATAGCTTGAGGGGCAGAGAAGGAGATGGATAATAAAAGTTAGAGACGAAATCCTTCTTTTCTTTTCTTTTTAAAATTTATATAATTTTTTTTTATATCTTCCTTTGTTTGGTGTTCTGTTTTCTAGGTGAAGATTGGAGAATTAACTTACTGAAAAGAACTGCGGTGTGTCAAATTAGGAGTTTCATTCAAAGCTATGTATTTTCCATAAAAGCAATATCTGAGGTTAATTTTGTTTCCTTTTTCTTAATCAAAAATGTATTGAAAGTGATTCTATTGAAGCTTATGTTTGACAAAAGTCAAACATCTTCCTGGAGTACAGAATGAAAAACTCCAGCCAAATTTGCTAGTAATACAGTGAAATGTCTGGGGTAAAGGAGTCAAAGGAAATATTTATTTTTCATGCAGGACTTCACAGATATTGAGCGTGAAACAGCTGCAGCACAGGTACCTGCAATCGCATGTTTTTCCTTCTCAGCTTAGGTGTTCCTGTACATAGCAGCAAATATGTCTCTGGATACCACCAGCCTTGCCTTGCACAGAGCTCAGTGAAAAGCTTCCTGCCGTATTTCGATGGCTATCCTGCTCGTGCTAGCTACAGCAAATGCTGTTCTTGACTAAGCTTATGTGTACAGTAAAACCACCTTAAACTGAAAGGCTAGTTAAATCTTTTCCTTTATGAAAGGTAGCCCTTCTCATCTCCATATTGAGAAGAGATTGAGTTGAAGATTTTTTAAAATACATCCACCAAGAACTCACTCAGAGTCTTTTTGCTCCTAGAGCACACAGTACTGACCTCACATTAGGAGCCTGGGACGAATATACATGGCTTTCTACCTTCAACACCCTACCTGTGCTCAGCTCGCTAACGTAGGACTGTCAGCTACAGCACACAAATTCCTGGTCACCAAGTAGGGAGGGTAGCTGGATGGGGAAGGAGAAGCTGGTAGAGTGAATAATCATCCAGAGCTGCAGCTCAGAACATCCTACAAGGGAGCAGACATCAAAGTTCCCTGGAGCATCCAAGGATCTCCACAACAAGTGAGTGCTGCAGCTTAGCTGCAGACTTTATCCTTTCTCAGGATTAGGTCCCAGGGCAATTCTAACGATCAGAAAAAAAGTAAGACACTTAAAACTAAAAAAGATAGGGTACATATTCTAACATTTATGAATTATTAGCCAAGCAGTGCGACACTGAAAATAACAATACTGTACAGTTCTGAAATTAAATTAATTGTAGCTGTGTTGATGATAATCTAGGATCCAAGAGAAATCCCAAGAACTGTTTATTTTGAATGGTAAAACCAAATTTTAGTGAGATTAAAGTACAAGCCAGAAAATGCTGTCTCCTTGGTTTTGAGTTCCATGGAGAGCCAAAGTATCTTCCAATTGCAGGTGTTACTAGTAAGACATGAAATAGATTTTGGCTTAAATTAATTCATTTTTCTCTCAATACATTCATTTTGCTATGGTCCCCAAACATCTCAGTTTCCACAATTACACCTTTCCACTTGGAAATCTTGGGTTTGGTGAATTTAAGATCTTTGATGAGGACATCAGATGTTGCTGTGCTATCACTGCAATATAACAGTCTCTGTCCAAGCAGGCTGCCAGATATTCAGGAACACCAGGAAAATGGCCACTATAAATGTTTAAATAAATTGCACACTGTATGCAAGAGAATCTAGCACTTCCAGTCTAATTTGGTCCATCTACAGCTGGTCCATGGGTATTCTCAATGAATCAATCATTTTTAGTGCACCTGTACGCACAAGTAATCTCAGTATATTCACATAGCACAGATACATATGTTTGCATCTGAGAAATCTTTCCCAGTGCTGCACTTCATTTCACAGCCTACATCTCTGCTTTTGCCTTGCCTGGAAAACACCTGTAAGAGAAACTGAGACAAAACAAGTAAAAATAAAAATAAAAACAAAAACTCCAAACATGAAAATACTCAGTTCCTAATGTGCAACTCTATTTCCTTAAAACATTACAACACTAAAAATTAAATACATACATATTTTGTATTCCTATTGATATCAGCAACAATGCCAATTTATATCACATATCTATTGATATTCTCAAACATAGTCTAGTTGTTTTCATTCCATCTCACCTTATGCTCTTTCAAAGATTGAAGGTAAATAAAAAGGAATACACAGGTGCTGACCATTTAAGATTTCAGGTAGATTTTCCTTAGGGGTGGGGGCGGGGGGCAGACTTTGAAAACCCTACAGTTTTCATCTCTCAGACACAGCCCTTTCCAATAATAGCACTTTTCAAGAAGTTCAGCAAAGAACTATATTTATGCCTCATGAAACATGCATTCTCAGTGACATAGCAGCTCCAGAAAAAAAAAAAAACAGCTTTATGATATTAACTAGAAAGGAAACAGGATGGAGTCTTCTCTTAGGAGTAGGGAGACTTGCCCAATATTTCTCCAAAACAACCCTTTATCAAGAAAATACAGCATGACTAGACTTGCATGAAATTTTCTGACAGGTTTTAAAGTGTTCCTTAAGTGTGATGAAAAGAAAGCAATTTAGATAAGTCATTGCCCTTTTATTTTTATTAATAAAACTGGATATCTGCTATGAAAGTAACCATCCCAATTGCATTAAAAAGCTTTCATATGGAATCACATTTTGAATGTTAAACATCACAAAAAATTCCAGCAGTAGCAGTACAGAAGTACAAAATACAGAAAACATGAGCAGATGCTGAAAGGATAAAGTAAGACTGTAGGAAGAGACCACCACAACTGGACAAAGACCTGAACTTAGTGTTTGATAAGATAACATCTTAAATTAATATTAATTTCAAGGAACAGATTATTCAGAAATTTTCCTTTATGTATTTACCCAGTTTGTAGAAATGGGGAAGAACTTTACAGGCAGTTAAAATGTTTTAAAACAGTACATTATTCATGAATTATTATCTTTATTTGACATTTTTATTTCTCTTCTCCCTTGACATAATGGCAAACATTTCAAAACATGACAAGATTTAGATCTAATTTCTATACAAATACCCATTACTCTCTTTAGCACAGGCATATACTAGAGGTCAGGGTGAAAAATTACATTTGGGCCAATGTTACCATGTTTTGGGCCAAAATTACATTTGGGCCAGACTGCTCACTTCTCACAGTGCTTATGGGATTCCAAGCTTACTACCAGACCCAAGTTAAAAGAAATTATACAATAAATTACAAAACACCTAACAACAACCAAAAGATAGCCAATCCTCTTAATGTCTCTCAGTAATAAATTGCCATTTTTATCAGATCTATTGCCCTGGGAGATTGACACATACATTGCTAAGTCCTCAAAAAACTCATGTCATCCTCTTCTGCAGAGCTCTCATGAAGTCATTTCTCATCCCTCTCATGAAGTCATTTCTCATCCCTCTCATGAAGTCATTTCTCATCCCATCCACTCAACCACAGAACTGAAAACTGGTCTGTGACCACCAGTGTCACCTCCCAACTACTCTTACTTCTTCCTTGCAATGCTGTCACAACTCATCCCCAATGACAAAACTGCTGACTTTAAGACCAGCATCCTACCCATAAGCAAACAAATCAAAGGGCTATTGTGTCAACATTTGGCATGGTCCCCAAACACAGACACACATCATGTACTTCCTCCAGAGCTGCTTTTTCTGACAGGCCAAAAAGAACAGCTCATTTTCTCAATGGTGTCCAGGTTGTACCCCATACATGAGTTATTCAAGCTCACAATTTTCAAGCTTCAAGTGCTTACAACGCACACATTAGAGTTATCATCCTACTGCACTGGGAAGAGTGTGCAGAGTTGGAAATAATTTCAAACAGCATGGATTTGCTTCCTGGACCTACCAACCAACAGACTATTTTTATGCTCCAAAGGTCATATTTTATCTTAACAAGAACTTCCAATCAAGACTTAGAAATCTTTCCTCAGTTGTGAAAGAAACTCCTAGCACAACTTCTGCTGGAGCCTGAAAACAGATTTATTCTTTCTTCAAATAAATAAATACAAACAATACTAAAGAAACATCATTTCTAAAAGATGTCTAACACTTGAGCAGGCTCATGAAAAGGTTTCCGTAATGAAAGGTAGTGTATAGGCTTTGAAATACAGGCAGCCTGGATTCAGGCTTCAAAACTCCTCCAACGACCAACAGAAGGCAGAAACCCATCCTCACCTTCCTGGGCCTTGGGACAGCATCTGTAGCTCTGAATAATAATATACTGCTGTCCTATCCAAGATGGTCTCTCACTCAGAAGGGCAAACAGCTGGCAGGAGAAAGAGTGAAGAACTGGTGCATATAATGACCTTCTTGAGTCCCTAAAGCTACATTTTCTCTCAATTTACAAAGCTGTTTGCTGAGTTAGTCAAATAAGTACTGAACAACAGGAGCATGAGGGCAATCATCTTGCTTTTACTATATAAAATTATGTAGTTGTCACATTGAATTGCTCAGAGCTGGGGCAAAATGTGGTCTTATGAGATGACATGGTTGAAACTAAAGCTAAGCAAAACTCAAATGACACGGGCAAGAGGTGGAAAGTTCAAAGTGCACATTAAAGAATTCTGGTGTAGATTCCTTCACACGTAAATGTATGATCCAAATAGCTAACTCAACTAGTAAGCACAGACTAGTCTTAAATTTACTTATGTGAAGACTGGATAGAGAGGCAACCTTGTGCACTGCATATTCACTCCCAATCACTAGCAGAATGCTCGCCATTTGCAGAAAATTGCTCAAATAAAGAATCACAGAATAATTAGGGTTGGAAGGGACCTTTAAAGGTCATCTAGTCCAACTCCCCTGCAAGGAGCAGGGACATCCCTGACTAGATCAGGTTGCTCAGAGCCTCATCCAACCTGGCCTTGAATGTTTCCAGGGACGGAGCGTCCACCACCTCTCTGGGCAACCTGTTCCATTGTTCCACCGCCCTCAGTGTAAAAATATTTTTCCTAATGTCTAATCTGAATCTGCCTCTCTCTATTTTAAAACCATTGCCCCTTGTCCTATCACAACAGGCCCCACTAAAGAGTTTCTCCTTGTCTTTTCTGTAGGTCCCTTTAGGTACTGGAAGGCTGCTATAAGGCCTCTCCTGGAGCCTTCTCTTCTCCAGGCTGAACAGCCCCAACTCTCTCAGCCTGTCCTCATAGAAGAGGTGCTCCATCCCGCTGATCGTCTTTGCGGCCCTCCTTTGGACCCACTCCAACAGCTCCATGTCCTTCTTATGTTGGGGGCTCCAGAGCTGGATGCAGTACTCCAGGTGGGTCTCACGAGAGCACAACAGAAGGGCAGAATCACCTCCCTCGACCTGCTGGCCACGCTCCTCTCGATGCAGCCCAGGATGCAGTTGGCCTTCTGGAGTGCAAGTGCACATTGCCAGCTCATGTTTGTTGAGTTTCTTATCCACCAGCACTCCCAAGTCCTTCTCCTCAGGGCTGCTCTCAATCCATTCTCCGCCCAGCCTGTATTTGTGCTTGGGATTGCCCTGACCCATGAATCCAGAGTTAATCTCAAGCTCAATTGGGCCCTTGATCAAGAGATGCAATTTAAATAAATAAAGAAAGAAAGAGTTGTCCAAAGCAGCCATTCAAATTTTCAGCCATTATAGAATAAAATATTTGCCTGAAGTAGTGATGCAGGCTCACATATCCCAGTCCCCAACATCATCTGCACCAATAAGTAGTTCTTGTCCACTCAGTCACATCCTGTATAAAGCAGAGATTCCTTGTTTTTACATATATATATAGGCCTTTTAAATACAGGCTGTAGTTATTTGGTCAACACTGCCCAGAATTTTTAATAAATACAAAGGCAGTTTCCCAAATTACAAAAAAACATGGAACCCCCCTCTTAATTGCAGCACCAATTGTTGAAAAATTTGCACCCTGAGGAGTGTACAGACATCTTACTGCATCCACATTTTGCTCCATTTTTAAAAAATAAACATTCACACAGTGACTTCCGTATAATTGAGTTTAGATGAATATGATTATAGTATTAATTATGAAAGGTAAGATAACAGGTTAGGGAGCCTAATTAACTCATCAAACTTCAGGTCTACTCTACAACAAATTGGCTGCGTCTCTTAAAATTAAACGCTACTGTGGATTGATGCTGTCGTAGTTCAGCCCTGATCGGGACCAGACTACACAGTCTCTCTCTCACTTCCCCCACCCTCCGAGAGAATAGGAGGAGATAATATAAGAAAAACAGCTCGAGGTTTGAGACAAGGACAGGGAGAAATCCTTAAAGACACCGTTAGGGGCAAAACAGACTCAACTTGGGGAAAACTATTCATTTATTACTAAAACTAGCAGGATAATGAAACAGATAACAAGATAAACCTCCCCCCACCCCTCCCTCTTCCTGAGCTTAACATTATCTCTACGTTCCCCCACCCCGAGCGGCACAGGGAGGAAGAAGGAATGGGGGTTGCGGTCAGTTCATCACGTGTTGTTTTACGCCGCGCTTCATCGTCGGGGGAAGAACTCCTCACATTCCTCCCCTGCTCCATTGTGGGGTCCCTCCCATGGGCCACAGTCCTTCATGAAACTGCTCCAGCGTGGGTCATCTCTTCCACGGGGTGCAGTCCCTCCAGAACAGCTGCCCCAGTGGGCCCTCCTCGGGCCACAGCCGCCTTCAGGCATCCACCTCCCCCGGTGTGGGATCCTTCACGGGCTCCAAGTGGATCTCTGCTCCTCTGTGGACCTCCATGGGCTGCTGCAGGGGGACAACCTGCTCCACCATGGTCGTCACCACAGGCTGCAGGGGAATCTTGGCCAGGAGCCACATTACTCCTCCCTCTCCTTCTGAACTGACCTTGGCGTCTGCAGCTGTTTCTCTCACAAGAAAAATTCTTCACAACAGGCTGGCAGATGCCTCTCAGAATCTCTTCACATCATCCATCTCATCTCCTCTCCACTTCTTGCAGCCAGGCCA